>JAAIXJ010000208.1:115538-226320 GCA_013403705.1 Heliconius hermathena | reverse complement strand
AAATTAGCTTCACGCTGTATCCCGCACACAGCAGGGTAGGCAGAGGGAACCTAGTGTTAAGACACTCCGTTCCCCACTTTCTGCCGAATTCTGGAGGCATTGCGTGTTGAGGGGCAGAACTCAACGCCGCGCTTAACCTCGACACCAGAGCGAAGAAATGGAAATATAAATTTAAGTAAATATTTCATCTCTTCGAGTGGGGATCGAACCCACAACCAGTCGCTTTTGCAGTCACACCTCGTGCCGCTGCGCCACGACCGGCCTCAAATATTATTTAAAGATTTTATTTTATTTTTTATTACCAGTATCGATTGGAAACTGCTTCAGTAAATAAATTAATCAAACTACAACAATAACAACAACTCAATTATGTATATAAAACAATTGTTTTTTTTAGTATNATATATATATATATATTAGTTAATACTAAGTGTGTATGTCTATTATAATGTTTGAGGTATACAACATTCATTAAAAAATATAATAGTACTGACTGATTATTAATCTACAACATATAAAAAAATTACATAGTATTACGCTACCAATGACCATGGGCACAGGAATATGGGGGGGGGCGGGTGGTCCGTGGCTACTCCAAAAATTTTACTAACAAAAAGATTGCAGTGAAAAATTAAGAAAAACAACATATACACTAAAAATAATTACTTGCTGGAAGACGCGTCAGTGGGTGGTTCATCGAGCAACGTTTCCAATTGCTTCACATCGGTAACGGGCAGGGAGCACGCGTACCGACGACACACGTACGCGGTGGGCACGTCGCCCACCTTACGAATACGGCTCAGGACTGGAATAAAAAAATTTTGTATATAACTACAGTAGGTAATTAACAGAAAAATAAAAACCCCAGACACAAGAAGCTTTAAATAGTAAATAAATAACTGATATGAACTAAATCAAAATATCTTAATCTGTATGGGGGCTATTATGCCTCAGACCTACAGACACATAGCAGTATAGCAGAAGAAACTTAGAGTTAAGTCTCAATTTTCTCTCTCTTACGTCTTAGTCTTTTCCCCATTTTTGCTCAATTTTAAAACATTCATTGTATGTTTAATGGCGGAATTAAACGTCGCGCTCTGTCCAACAAAGCGGAAAAATGAGAATAATTCAGAATTCACTCAAGTGGAGAACCGACCAATAACCTGCTGCATTGCATTTACAGTCAGACTTTGTTTTGAAGAGTCAGAGCTCCGCTAAGTCGGCGGGGCCGCACTCACGTATGTCGGTGGTGCCGGCGGGCGCGTCGGGGTCGGCCAGCGCCAGCACGCGGGCCGGCAGCAGGCGCGAGCGCACCGCGCGCGCCAGCTCCAGCGTGCGCGGGTCGCAGCGCCCGCCCGATATCAGCACCTGAGAAGGGAGGAGTATAAAGACGAGCTCTGGCCGTAGTAATTATTTATTATAATACTTTGTTTCTTTTAAGTTTAGAGGGATTGTTAGACATAAATAGTTTGTCATTTAGCAACACAGCGTTTGCGATGCTTATGGTTTCAATTCCATCTTGGGAGATGCAAGTCTCATATTTCTGAGGCTAACCAATTCCACATTTGTGGAGTTGGTTACCCTCTGCCCCCTACTATGTGCGGGATGTAGCGTGTAGCTAAAAACATGTGTCTTATAAATCTGCCTTTTCCCTGCAATTTCACAAGATTAATTGCTTAATTTACACAATATTAAATAGCTTGAAATTTAATTTTCTTAAAGCTCTCCACAAAAGATTTAACAGAAGTCATAGTGAGGTCAGAACATCACTAATTCGATAATTGTCTATTCTAATTAAAATAATCATCTAACAAAATCAACCCGATCGGTGAAGGACACCTTATTACTAGTCTTTATATATCTCTCGATCTCGGGTTCGATACCTACTCGAGGAAATGAAATATTTATATTTCTATTTCTTTGTTCTGGTGCAGAGGCAAAGGGCGGCGTTGGGTTCCACCACTCAACACGCAATGCCTCCAGAATTCGGTGGAAAGTGGGGAGCAGAGTGTCTTAACATTGGGTTCCCTCGCCCTACCCTGCTGTGTGCGGGATACAGCGTGAAGCTGATTTATTTATTAAAAAGATATGTTACCTGTGTAGGTGAATCATTATAGAACATAAGCGCAGACATCATTTCAGGCAGCGCAGTAGGCGTGTCATTGAGGCGTTTCGCGAACGCTGTTAAGAGTTTTTTCGCCATATTTCTTTCTAGTTCTCCGCCCTCTGCGTACGCCGCGAGACGTAACAAGTTATGACACGCTACACTGTTGCCTGAGGGCTCAGCGCCATCTTGATCTGGAATATACAGAAATAGGAAAATGAAAATGATGGGCCATCGCGGCGGCAGTTGTCGTTTTGATTTCAACTCGTAAAAATTTTATTTTAATTTTAAATAAAAATCCTAAAGCGCATTATACGCGTATATTTTATTTTAGACATTTGTGGAAATTCAAGTTTTCAACACTTTGCAGTCATGCATAGATTCTTAATTATAATATTTAGATAGATGTGGACTTTATTAAATACTCATATTATTGTTATTTTTGCACAAATTCTATATTTACTATATTGTTTATCACTATATCTTTAATGAAAATGGAAAATTATGATAATTAATTCCTGTACCTTCTTTAAGTCGTAACACAACTGTGCTATCTTCAGTAGAACATGTATAATAGCCACCATTTTCCTCGTCCCAGAACATTTCATTTTGTTTCGATTGTAACTGACGCGCCCAGTTGAGCCACTTGGAATCTAATGATGCTTCATACAAGTCAAGTAAACCTTTAATTAGAAATGAGTAATCATCTAAAAATCCTTGAATAGGCTGCAGGCTAAAACAGAAATATATGATACATATCTAAAAAGAAAAGAAACCTCAATGTTATATTATAAATAAAATTATATTTACGTTTGAGCAATTGAGCCATCTTCGGATTTATAGCAAGAATGAAGAAGAGTTTTATTATTCTTGTCGTATAAATATTCTTCTACGAACTGAGCAGTCTTGATAGCATCATCTACAAAAGTTTTCTCTCCTAATCCTTGCCCAGCTTGTGCCAGTCCAGCTATAATTAGACCATTCCAAGAACAAAGCATTTTTGTATCCAAATGAGGACGAGGCCTTTTTGATCGCGCTTCGTATAATATATTAATGCAATCAGATATAATAAGGTCAAATTGTTCCTTGTTAATACCAAACTTCGACATTGTTTCTTCTTCAGTCCCATATACTATTAAAACATTTTTGTTGGTTAATTCGCCGTGAGGATCACTTTCACGTGAGATATTTCCAGCTTCCTTAATACTAAAATAGTCACAAAACACATCCAAAGCCAGGGTCCCAAGACATTTGTCCCCAAGAAGAGATTCAAGCTCATCATATTCCCAAACACAGAAAGCGCCTTCCTTCTTATGAGGCGCTCCAACCTCCGGGTAAGAGTCCGCATCTTCCGCACTGTAATATCCTCCATAGTCATGTCTTAAATCTCTATTTACATATTTTATTATATCGCGAACCACCTCCGCGAAGAAGTCATTTTTGGTCGCAAGATAAGCATCTGTATAAGCCACCATTAATTGAGCTTGGTCATAAAGCATTTTCTCGAAATGTGGAACGTGCCAACGACTATCTACAGAATAACGTGCGAAGCCACTAGAGACATGATCATGTATGCCACCTTTTGCAATTTTAGTCAAGGTGTGCAAGCACATGTCTAAGCATTTTTTACCTTCCGAATTTTGTTTGTCGCGTGCATAGTAATGGAAAAGGAAATTAAATATAGACGCTTGAGGAAATTTTGGTGCCGTTCCAAATCCACCGAACTCTGGTTCAAATGATAATGCGTAACGTCTAACGCATTTATTCCATGCTGCTTCCCCTGGCACTGAAGAAGCAACCTCAACATCTACTTTCGAAATACTTTGTAAGGCATCCATAATACTGTAGCTTGCTTCTACAAACTGAGTTTGATTTTCTTTCCACTTTTTAGCTAAAGAGAGAAGAATTGATTTAAATCCAGGACGACCCCACCGATCTTCTGGTGGAAAGTAGGTCCCACCAGTTACTGGGTGTAAATCTGGAGTTAAAAAAACTGACATAGGCCAACCTCCAGATCCAGAGGTTGCCATAACAAAAAGCATATAAACACGATCTATGTCAGGTCGCTCCTCACGATCTACTTTTATATTAACAAAATGTTCATTCATTACTTTTGCAACAGCTTCATTTTCAAAAGATTCTTTCTCCATGACATGGCACCAATGACATGTTGAGTAACCCACAGATAAAAATATAAGCTTGTTTTCTCTTTTAGCTTTATCAATCGCTTCTTGACACCAAGGGTACCAGTCTACAGGGTTATGAGCATGCTGTAATAAGTATGGTGATTTTTCGGTGGTTAATCTATTTGTAAATTTTTCTTGTTTTGCATTACTTGTTTCTGTGCTGCCTGTAGCCATTTTAATTATACTGTCACTGAAACTTCTTGTTAACGGAGGCACAATTAAATTGTTGATATTGTGACCAATTGAAGAAATTCTAAGAACAAACAAAAGTGATACATTTTAAAATTTGGAATACCGTAAATAACAACATTTTAAGTCTAGATCAATTCTTTACTATTTATAATTTTATCATCACTCTTGGTTTGTCATTTGACTTTTGTATATATTTATGATTCCTTTTATAATCTTTTGTAATTATTAAAACATTGGCATACTAACAACAATTATTATATATATGCTACCATTATTTTGGTACTAATTATATACAGCTGTGAATGTGAACATATTGACAAGCAAGACTAGATAATTTGGTAAATCTTTTACGTATTATAAACATATTACGAGTAAATCAAAGGGCTACAAAAAACAAGGTCATCACGTTGTTTTATAATCAACATGTACTGTTAATACGTAACACCTAATATATGATTGACTACTACCAAAACAATGATTACATAATATGAAATAGCATAATTTACAATTTCTTACCTCTTACTAAAGTAGAAATCCCGATATGTGCACACCGGGTGTGTTAGTAAAGGATCTTTTGTACTATTTTGACCCAAATTTATATTCTTAAATCTATTGTCGCCTGTCGACAAGCGTCGTAATAGTAAAACAGCGCGGCCTGTAGGCATAATAAATAAATAAATTATTAATATGATACGTCACTGATCCATTAATTTCTCAAATATATTTTTGTCATTCACATTTCAATATTGACAGAATAACAACAATAAACTAATGTTTTGTTTTGATCATGAACATGAATCTGTCAAAAATTTTACGGATTCGATACAAACAAAATCGATACACAAAGAATCGGTAAAAATATATTATAAATGTGTCTAAAAAATCTGTTCTGTGTAATTATGATAATTATTTAATTTTAAGATTTGTTTTTATTGTTATTTAAATCCTCTAGTAACCATAAAATATTATATACTATAATACAACGTATTTAAAAATATTTGGCTAATTGAATTAACTTAAAACAATATGTAACAATTCAAAGATCGATTCGAATAAATTTTATCGAAATAATATACGGACATGGCAGATGACATACATATACGGATATGGACAGAGATACGTAAATGTAATTTTCTATATTATTTTATTTCCGTATATTACAAAATACACACTTTATTACCTTTTCTCTTATCTCAATGTACATTTCTTTTTTCTTTGAATACTACACAATAGACATAAGTATTATGTAATTAAGTCACACATATAATTATAATTATATAATGTCGGCTTCGACGAATTTATTATATATCAAAATACCAAAGAGGTTTTAACTTTTGTAAAAGATCTTAATTCTAGCTTAAGCGTATTATGTTTGTACACTAAGAGAAAACATATTACTAACAGTAAGAACTAAAAATTGTTTAGTTTGCATAATATATATGATAGTTACAAAAGCTTATTTTTCAATTTCAATGACGTTTTCTTCCTTCAACAAATAAAATATATGTGAAAACAGTTTTACGTCATTTACGAAAGTCTGGGTACAAGAAAAAAATTGACATTTGTGTACCACATGATCTCATTGAGAGAAACTTAGTGTAACGTATTTTTTATTTTTGTATGAACAATACGAAAATACTTTTGCCCCGACCTAATATAAAGTGAATAATCAACCTTTAGCCATTATAAACATTTATAACGATAGTACCTACTTCATAATTAAATATCTTATGTCAAGCAGAACAGTATTGCTATTAATATCATCCAGGCACTCAAGAAACAATGTTGAATCTTGACTCTTGCTATACTTAATATTTTAATATATAAATGTATAACAATAAAAACGAATGTGCACCACTTGGTTCCTAGCTACATATTAAATAATTCAATTGCACCCGAGGGTGTAGTATTGAACACGCATGCGCAAAAATCTAGACGCCATTCTCACTTTCAATGTAACTCGACATGTTTTGACGTATACTTTAATGTCCGCAATCCTAAACCTAATGAGGTCTTGTCACGAAATGCCATATTATATATTTTTGGAAATGCAATACAGTGTGAAGTTTTCCTTATGATAGTCAGTGAACATTTACAATAAGGTAAGCGATCTAATTTTTTTATTTATCAAATTAGATGTTTCGATAGCATTTAATATTTATGAATGTAAACAATCTCTATGTTTTATCATTACAACAAAAAAAAAACCTTTTTAGATAATAATATTTTATTTGCAGAAATATGTTTATTGATCATAGTTTATTTCGGATATATTATAGCACGGGTCACCTTGCTCAATTTGAATTAAAATGGGCAATCAACCGTAAACCGGCGACTGGGTGGTCGGCATTCGGCATTTTAAATAAAAGCTTTTGACTTTTATATAAGCCGTAAATGAATAGATTAGGAAGTTGCAAAAAATAAAATGGTGCTCCAGTTTTACTCAAGTGGTCACGTAAACTATCTTGATTTTGCACGTGCTTAGGGGGTGTTGCACGTTGAATGAAACTGCGACACGTTACCATGGCAACGGTGAGGGGTTTTGCCCTCCGGACCGATGCGCTTTCCTCTTACCGCCTCCCTCTATATTGAAACGTATCTATTTCGTTTTTCATTAGTTTGTTTATTTTTTTCTATTCAGTAATATAATACATTCTTGAAATGTTTGATATTGATTTTTTTTTTCATATTTTTTAAATTGACTGTATGATTTAAAGTTATAACTTTATGATTAAAATTTTATTAAATCCAAGCTTAATATAATTATGCAATATAATTATGGAAAATTCATTTTATTCCTAATAGAAGACTAAAAATAGAAAACTAAAATTTTTATTTTACTTAAATGCATTTACTTATTTGTTATTTTATTTACATTTTGCAAATATATCATTGATGTGAGGCGGTCGTGGCGCAGGGGCACAAGCGTGTGACGCGCAAGTAAACGCAACTGTTGTTGGTTCGATTGCCACTCCGGAGGAATGAAATATTTAGTATTTTTTATTTAATTGTTCTGGCACCTGGCAACAAGGTAAAGTGCGGCGTTGAGTTCCGCCACACAACACCCAATGCCTTAAGAATTCGGCCTTAAGAACTCTTCTCCGTGCAGGATACAGTATGAATTAAGACACGGCCAATAATATTAAATAAAGGGATCAACACAAGGAAATAAAAAATATTTAAAAAAAAATGCCAAAGCAAAGCTGTAATGCTTAATTTTTTTACAAATGATTATTTTGTTTCAGACCTTTCAGTCACTGATTAGAGCTCTAGTGAATTTCGTGCCTTATACTTTATTTTTCATTTGTCAACGTTCATCCATTATACTATTGAAAAATGTCCAAATGAACTGTCCGTTACGAAGAAAAATTTTCCAGTCCAGATCTGTCCAATCTACGCGATATTGAAATTCCATTTCCATTGAGTAATATGTCTTGTAGGATGATAAGAAGAAACGAAAGTGCCAAATAAGGATAAATAATATGCAATAGATTTATTAAATACCACGAAGTGCCGTGTGAATGGTGTTGTCAACAAGATGTCTGTATGGGTGGGCAGTGGCTGCGGCGGCGGCGACGTTGGCGCGCCTCCCGTTGCCACTGTCCTTTCAGCGAATACGTCCATGGAATCCGGGATCGAAGCTGGAGTACTGCCGACGGTCACAGGGTCGCTCGCTTCGGCCCGGGACTCATTGGGATCGCTCTCCAGGGCGGCAGAACCTATCTACGATACAGACCATACAGATCTCGGTTCAGAGCTGGACGAGGCGGAAATTAGAAGAGAGTTGATGCACGATGTAAGTACTGCTTTATGGACGTCACTAAACTTTTAAATTTTATGATAATTTGAATATTAATTAAGTCAAACATAAATAAATTAATTTAAAATGTTGTGAATAAACTCTTTTAGTGGATAAATGCCGCGACAAGGTTCTGAAACTGGAAAATAATTTTAAAATAACTATTTCTCCTAAGTTAGATTACAATATCCAAGTATTTTTTTAAGGCAGTTATAAGTGTTTACTCTGTGAGTTTGATAAACATACATACATATGTTTAATAACTCTTTTGTTTCAGAAATGGCGCCTCTTATTTGATAGGGTAAGTTAATCAACATAATTATACTTGTTTATATAGCTAGGTTTTTATATTTTTATAATCTCAATTTTGTTAAAATAAAAAAAAAGATAGAATAAGAAGAAGATAGTAGGTACAAAAACAGAAACAAAAACATCAGCGTTTAGCGAAAAATACATCTATACTTATAATAAATCTGTAGAAAAGTCGTTTCTGTACATTGAAAATATTTAAAAAAAAATTAGCCAGGGTGTTAAAGGATAATTAACAGAATCCATTTCCAACATTTTTGGAATTTTTGTCTGTTTGTCTGTTTATCTGTTTGTCTGTTTGTCTGTTTATGTGAACACGTATCACGTAAAAAGTACACAATAAATTTAAGCAACTTTTATACATAAAAATTACAAATAAATCAAAGTAGCTTTTAGTGTTTATTTCATTGTAATCGCTTCACTCTATCAAAAGATATAAGTATTTAAGTTTTCAAGAAGTTAATATTTGAGATATTAAAAAATCGATACAAGTAACGCTATCTATTGACAAAAATAGTAGGTACTAACGAATCTTGATACTCTCTTTCATACACGTAACGCTATCACTAATTGCGATGGGATCTTAAATAGATGGCGCTGTGCATAAAAGAAAATATAGTTTGGAAAGGTTACCGCTACACTCTATCAAAAAATAATGGACTTAAAGTTTTAAAGATATTTATATTTGAAAAAAAAAAAAAAATACGCAATGATATCTATTGACTACACATGATACGTTACGTTTTTAAAGTACAATTGTTCATAGTACTAACTACAAAGTAAACTAAATTGAATTGTTGGTGAAGATTACCTTCGTAACAGTCTAGCTTAATTCTTAATTATTTAACACAGTGATAAAGAATGACTTAATATTCAAAGAAATATTTTGAATAGGTTCTTCAGTCCGTTCGTTCGTTTATGTTATTAATATTTTTTTAAGAAACGTATAAAAAAATAACTTTTGGGAGCAAAAACGTGCTTTCTACGTATATTCTGTATATCAATTATATATTTAACTAATAATATATGTTACTAATTTAAAAACTGTACAGGAGCTAATATAAGTTATTTTACAAATAATATTGTGAGTACTTATCCAAATCAATTAATTAATAATTAAGGCTGTTTGTAATATTTATATTTCTTAAATGAATAATCATGTAATTCAAGCGGGCAAAGCCGCGAGCAGGCCGCTAGTATAAAATAAATATTTTGCAGGATTTTAATGTATATATAGAACCTGCACAAATATAAAAGGAAGAAAGAACCTTTTATCACTCATTTCAATTGGTCTATCAAATAATAATTTAGCAGTAGGTATACTGGTTTATTTCGAATTTTAATTAACAAAAATCGGAACAAAAAATCGGCTGTTTTATAGCAAGTGCCAAATAAGGAATTAGATTTGTATTATACTTAAAGCAGAAATTCGAGAAAAAAAATAAAGCTTCTGATAAAAATATTTTTTCTTGAATTTCTGTATAAAATACTTATGTTATATTGTTTAGTCTTAATCTTACAATGTTTTGATTGTATTGAACGATATACATACATAATTGTTCATGGAATGTTGGTGGGTCCTTCCTTTTTTTAGTCAGGTTAAAAAAATCCCTAGTCTGATATCACAAGGTGCCACGTTGGGTTCCCAAATACATCATAAATATCCGTAAAGCTGTAGTCAAACTCAGTTAGCACGGTCCGACGACACTTTCAGCATAAACAAGCATCGCGTATTTCATAGGTTCGTTGTTTACGATGTGGAAACAAATTTCGAAGAAAGTTTAAAATTTAAGCCTTTTCCTTGATTAAAATGTACAGAAGCGTGGATACCAAAAAACTTATAAACAAATAAAAAGTGGCGGTAGCGCCTCAGTTCAAACGATGTGTTGTCACGTAGGGAACATTGAGATAATACTCCAGCGCTGATAGGGTCCTTTTAAATTTTTTTGTTCTCTTCTTTTTGGAAATGAACAAAATTATTACAACTATATCATACACATAATAATGCGAAGTCCCAGAACGGTTGGAGATTATGCCGTGTTTGATACTTTGTAGGAAACTGAATTGAATAGCTCTTTGTACGTGACTGGATCGTGGGTTGTAGGTGTGAATATTATATCAGTAATTAGTTTTATTTGTTTTATATAAATTATATTAGCAAATATATTAAGAATATATATCACATGGAGCCAGTCGTGGCGCAAGAGCACAGAGTGGGACTGTAAACGTGACAGGTTGTGGGTTCGATTCCCACTCGAGAAAATGAAATGTATTACGTTGAGTTCCGCCACTTAACACGCAACGCCTCCAGAATTCGGCGTAAAATGAAGGAACGGAGTGTCTTAACATCTCAGTGTTCCCTCAGCCTAACCTGCTGTGTGTGGGATACAGCGTAATGCTTAAAAAAATAGCAAATGTCGCTGCATTGTCTACAGTTCGCTGCATTGTTTACAGTTCGATCCCGAGGGATTTGGCGAGATCCCGTGGCCTGATTTTCTCAAAACTCTCCAGAATCCAGACTTCATAGCGCAGGTGCCGCCTCACAAGCGCGAGGTGAGGAATGTGTTATAAGCTTACAAGAAATTGTAGTCGTTTGAAATTTGCCATGTAGGGTCATATAATATGTTCATGATTCACATTCACAAAAACATTCCACTTTTATATTTTTTGTTATTTTGCCTGTTTTCATTTTTATGATGCACGTCTCATTTTATTTCATAAATATACTATAATCTATAATGTAGTTATGAGATTTTTTTATTATTATTATGTTTCTTTTTATGTTACTAGATCTTACTATATATATAAATGCAACTAATCGAAAAAAGTAGTAATATCTAATTTGAATTTGGCAGATTCTTTTGGACAAAGCTCAAAGCGCCACCAGCCCAGCTATTACTTTTCAAGAATTTGTGAATGTGGTAAGTAGTATATATAATATTAACATATTATTTTTTTCTACGTATGTACTGTTTTAATAAGAAACCAAAGTGGATTAGACAAAATAAGCCTAAAGCGGAGACTGCATAAAGACACATTTGCATTTATTACGTCGTGGTATACAATATTTACAACAACTTAAAAACTTTACTTTATATACTTATTCATACATTTAAGTATTCGGTTTTATAATTCAAAACAAACAAACAAACGTAGTGTAAAATAAAATCCGACGAGCGCGAGTCGGGCTCGCCCACCGATGGTTCCGTACAAAATTGGATTTTTCTGAAATTCAAGCTTAGCTTAGCCACAGCCCTTTCATCTGATACCTCACTTGAACTAGAGGCTTTAATACTAAATTTTGCCGGCCCTCTCTGCTCCCCTCTTTCCTACGCCAATGAATACTACCTGTAGATGCTAGCTGCCAAATTTCATAATTCTAGGTTAACCGGAATAACTCTATTGATTTTGATTCCCTTGATAGTGTGGAAGTACGCGTTTTTTGCGGCCATATCTTTTTTTAAGTTAATGTAGAAATAAGTTTTTTTCAGGAAATCATGGGGCTGTAGATTTGACTATATAGTTTAAATTTCAACTCGATATCTCCAAATGTTTCTGAGATAAAGACTTTTGACAGACCGACAGACGAACAACAAAGTGATCTTATAAGGTTCTTTTTTTCTTTAAAAAGTACAGAACCCTTTGTAATCCGCCGGAAAGTAGGGAACTGAAATACCTTAATGGGAACAGAGTGTTTTAACAGTAGGTTCCCAGGTGCCTTCTGCCTCCCCCCTGCTATATGATAATGAGATTACGTAAATAGCTACTTTAGATATGAAGGCAGGTAATAATGTTTGAAGGTATTAATATATTACTTAAAATGCCTCGTGATCGTAACATTTAATATATCATTTTGATCAGATAAAAAGTCTTAGTTAATTTAGGAGGTGTTTTAAAATAATTAGACGCTGTGATTAAGGCGCATGCATCATTATAATGTCAAACGCGAGGTTACCCTCAATTAATTATATGAGATACGTTCCCAGCGATTTGCATAAAGGTATCTTAAGAAGCTTAATTATATATGCTAAAAATATATCGTAAATTATTATTGTCACTAAGTTTTTCGGTATTTCGGTTTTTTAATATGTTAAATAGTTGTATATTTAACTTTTTTTTTGGCCTCACGCTGTATTCTGCACACCGCAAGGTGGGAAGTGGGAACCTACTGTTAAGACACTCCGCTTCCACTTTCCGTCAAATTATAGGAATCATTGCGTGTTGAGTGGCGGAACTCAACGCTGTAATTTTGAATCGATACCAGAACGAAGAAATGAACATATAAAATATTTAATTTCCTCGATTTGAAATCAAAGCCACAACTGTCGCGCTTACTGTCACACTTTGTGCCCCTGCACCACAACTGACCTCGATCATTATCATTTAGATCAATATTATTAAATCATTTTTTTTACTTTAAAATACCTGTCTTTTAGATATTATGCAATAATTATTATACATTAAATAAATAAATATAAGTACGTTGCGATAATCAGTAAAAGGATTGTATACAAATAGAAATAGAAACAAATGTTATGACATCATTCATAGTCATATAATATCTCATAACCGTATTTTAAAATGTGCCACAAATATCTAAATAAGATGATTCCGCAAAAAAAAAGAAACGTATGTTTTTATTTTATCAATAAAATTAAATCGTTAAGTTGACATAAAACGCTTAGCGATATCGAGGGTAACGTTTATGGTGTTAAGGCACCTAAAATAAAATTATATTATTAAGGTCCTTCTGACGACATCGAGCTACCTTCTGGATATAATATCTTAGTCACGTCAGATAATATTTTGCGTACAATTGTATAGATAAGATTGGGTCGGCCAGTCGTGGCGCAGGGGCACAAAGTGTGACTCGACTGGTTCTGGGTTCGATCCTCACTTGAGGAAATAAAATATTTATTTAAATTTATAATTATATTTATATTTCTTCGCTCTCGTGTCGCGCGGTGTTGAGTTCCGCCATTCAACACACAATGCCTTCAGAGTATTCCGCCATCGCCGCCGAAATCGGCGATGAGTGGAGAACAGAGTGTCGTAACACTAGGTTCCCTTTGCCTACCCTGCAGTGTGCGGTATACTGCGTGAAGCTGATTTATACAAATAATCGTAAATCAAAATTAAATTCGACGTATAAAGAGACAACGAGGGACACTGGGGCTCGTGGGCGTCCGTGATGCGGCATTCTTATGCTAATCCAGCGATCCACATACGAACGGGGTGGGCCAAATTGTTATTTATATTGTCACCTCCTCTTTTTTGTTCCAATTTACCAAAACTTCTCAGCTAAATTTCTGTTTGGAGTTGGACTCATCTCGATATTTCATTTCTTGATATTTTCTTTGTATTGCTTATCATAAGGATTTAAGCATTAAGTATTTGGTTTTTTTTTACTTGGATGATTGATAATTTATGTATTTTTGTTTAAAATGTGTTTGTATCCTATTAATTTAATTGAATATCAATTTTTTTATTTTACTTATCTATTGGATATTATTGGTAGGTAAAGACAACTTAATTAAATGCTCGTGAGATAAAAGAACCTAAGACCCTATCTCACGGGGGGCATATAACCCACAACTGTCATGTAACATCAATCAGATCTTAACTTCGCCGTCACACTAAATAAATACGAAAATATTAATATTTAGATTGGAGGACAGTCGTGGCGCAGCGGCACAAAGTGTGACTGTAAAACCGACTGGTTGTGGGTTCGATCTCCACTCGAGGAGATGAAATATTTACTTAAATTTATACTTCCATTTCTTCGCTCTGGTGTCGAGGCAAAGCGCGGCGTTGAGTTCTGCCACTTAACACGCAATGCCTCCATAATTCGGCAGAAAGTGGGGAACGGAGTGTTTCAACACTAGGTTCCCTCTGGCTACCCTGCTGTGTCCGGGATACAGCGTGAAGCTGAATTTATTATTTTTTTAATATTTATTTATTTCTGAGTAAATAATATAAGCCAAATATTTATTTACATTAATTTAAAAATACAAATGATTGATGTCAACGTTTTAGTTGACTTTGAGTGGTGTTCTTAGGGAAATTGTACGCACTCGTCAAGAAAAGCAATTTCCTGTCAGGAAATTAGTTCACTCCATTATAGCGATTTAGCTGCGAAATGTCCACGTTTATGTTAATGTTTAAATATTTTCTATTGTCATTTACTTGAGTTTTATATATATATATATATATATATATATATATATATATATATATATATATATATATATATATATATATATGTATATATATATATATATAAAGAAAATATAAGAAAATATAAATGTAAATAAATATTTCACTTCCTTGAGGATCGAACCACTTGGGGATCGAACCCACAACCAGTCGATTTTACAGTCACACTTTGTGCCTCTGCTCCACGACCGTATGTATATATGTGCCCACGTGTTGGGTTTGGAGAACAGCTTACTATACCTGTCTCATAGCACAAAAAACTTTTGAGCGCCGCCGCGGACCCTTAATCAATTTATGGGGCGCTAACTTTAACATGGAAACTGTATTAAAGCTCGCTGTGGGAACGAGCCACACGCCAAACGCTTTAGAATACTCATAACGTTATATTATTCCTTTTGACCAAGTTAATATCCAAAAATTATCAAGTATCTTTACAACCTAATTGGTGTTTGTTTACTTACTGATTTCGTTTGGTAGTACTTCGAAGATTTTAATATTTTAGGTTCACACATTTAAATTAAATTCAATTTTATTGTGTTTTTTTGTTTACATTCTGAGAAACAATTGATTATTAAATAATCTATTATTTACAAAATGACGTTACGCAATATATTTTATACACACGTTAACATTTCATGATGCGTTACGAATTCACATCGGGAACAAAAACAATTACTTAATAAAACACACCTCAATCAAAATTTAATTGCTTTACGCATTAATCTCTCTATCTACCCCTCTCCTTACAAAACAACGTGTCTGTTCTCCGAGGTAATGGAAGCAATCATTTCAGATAAGATACCTCTAATGTGAGAAAAGGTGGACGGTTCGGCTTGGATCGTTAATTTGATTTGAAATAATAAAACTTATATTTATCATTTATCACTTTCGACAAATTAATTTTTAAATGTCCACTTAGATGTCGTTCTTATCTCTGATAGCAGCGAGATGATAAGAAGACAAGGGAAGTTCCTATAGTTTAACACAATGTGTTAAGCGTGCTTCTCGCTAATACATATCGCACCTATAGAATTATAAAGACCTAATCAAAAAAATCATGATTTTGAGTTTTTGCCAGAAATTGACCTTGTTCTCCGCTTTCCTGCGACCTTTGGAGGCGGAAAGGGGGGAAAACCAAGTGTCTTAATTCTAAGTCACTCTGCCTACCCGGCTGTGCACAGCGTCGTTTTAGGTCAATTTCTGACAAAACTATAACTATAATTCTAAAGGTGCGATATGCACGGTGGTAGTAAGGTAAGGTAAATGGAAGTATATTTGCTATCAGTTTAAATCATCAATACTAACATAATAGCAAAATAAAAACCTTTTTGTGGCGATACCGCAATAAACTGCGCCATTAGAAACAAAAATGTACCTTTTAAAATCGTAAATTATAAAATAAAATGTATGTAACGCCCAATTTGGAGTTGCCTAATTCATTAGTTAGTTGGTCCTGTCGCGGGGACGCATTCCTCGGTCAAGTAGGTTTTCGTGTTCTCTCCGTCTGTCCGTCCGTAACTCACCTGATATCGGTGCCATCTAGATTGAGATTTTATTGACGATTACCGTTCTATCGACGGTATCGGTTGCGATCTTGGCGCCCGGTCGGTCCTCGCTGCCTTGTCGACGCCCGTTTCGATCCATTATCAATTTTAATGACGTTTTGAAAAAAAATAAAACACCTTACTGAATGTTTCACTCAATGTGTTCAAATGACGATGGGATGTACGTGTAACTTAGAATACTTTTTTATTAATATATTATATAGTTATTTTTTTAAGTTCTTTTGCATACGTTTTTATTTGAATGTGTTTAAGTATCTTATTTTTTTACCATTTAAAATTATAACATTGAATATTAATATTTATAAAAGATCTACTAGACATCCATTACGAGTTCGTTTGTATGATCTAGAATATATTGATATTTTCTTAATATAAATTTTCCTTATATGGTAAAGCAACATTTAATTTAACTAGTTTTCTATATAAAAGATTACAGTACTTGCAATTAATATATTTAATCAAATCAGCTTCACACTGTATCCGGCACACAGCAGGGTAGGTTAGGTTAGAGAGGGAACCTAGTGTTAAGACACTCCGATCCCTACTCTCCGCCGAGTCCTGGAGGCATTGTGTGTTGAGTGGCGGAATACAACAGAGCGTATTGAAAATATAAATGTAAATAAATATTTTTTTTTATCAAATGGTGATCGAATTCACAATCAGTCGATTTTACTGTGACTGACTGATGACTGATATTGTGACTACACTTTGTCCCCCTGCGCCACTACTGGCCTCAATTTACAATTGAGGCAATTAATACATTAAAAAAATAAAAAATATATTGTTTGGATAAATGCTTTAAACGAGAACTTAAGCGTAACTGTTACTATGAAAATTATTTACCACTAACATCTTCGTCATAACGTTCAACTACAATGATATAAGGAAAGAATATTTAGTATATAATTTGTATAAATTTTATTTTCAATAAAGTATATTGTATTGTATTGTCTTGTATGACGTATATGGAACGTGACAGATTGTATACGGTAGTTGTTTTCAATACGATAGTTGTTGTTCGAATCCCTTTTATATAGTTAGATATTATTCTAACACCCAGCACGTAATTAATATGCGAAATATTTCTTAAATATAATCTTTTTCAGAAGTATTTCGCATATTATCTACGTATTATTGAGTAGGTACTTACAATAACTCAAAAGGTTTCAAATAAAGCATTTATAGAATGTCAACTCACAATATAAAAAATGGGCTAAGTGTGAGTCGGACTCGCCCACCAAGGCTTTCTTACCAACTTCAGGATTGTAAGTCAACGCAAACTGAAGTTTGGCATAAGCTCTTATT
The DNA here is from genome assembly GCA_013403705.1 of Heliconius hermathena. Classification (NCBI taxonomy): domain Eukaryota; kingdom Metazoa; phylum Arthropoda; class Insecta; order Lepidoptera; family Nymphalidae; genus Heliconius; species Heliconius hermathena. The sequence continues at coordinate 208,644 of JAAIXJ010000208.1, read as the reverse complement.
TTGTATAGAATTAACTACAGATATAAGCTTGTAATGATTTTTTTACTTATAAATTTTCACGTTTCAGATTTTTCTATTTATCTATATTAAAAATTCTTATTTCATGCCAAATTTCATAAACTCGAGGTCCCGGGGAGTATTCTATATGTAGATCTTGATTTTACGGCAAATTTCACTCAAAATGCAGCAAATTCAATGCATGAATGCATGTATCTTCTGAGTGTATTAATTTAGAAGCTCTATTTATTTTGTGTGCTTCAAGACACCACAGATTAAAATATTTGATATTAATTTCAGCGTGAAACCTCCACGCGATCTCGAGGTAAATGACAGATGGACAACAAAGTGATCCTACAAGGGTTCCACCTTGGTACCTTTTGAGATACGGAACCATAACATACCTTTAAAATAGTGAGGCAAATTATAAATGACAATTAGACATAGCGTTCGTTGCTATGCAAGCTGTTGTACCTATAACATTTTTCACAAATATAAACATCGTGAGATCTTAATAAATGAAATCTCATCATCTTATCACAAAAAAGTGTCTATGAAAAAAAAAATGTGAATATAATCTATGGTATAATGAACGTTACATCCCTCCTGTGTGTCTCGGGGGACAAATGATGATAACCTGAAAGATCACCATGGAGAATCGTCGCCAGGGGTTGATGGTTCGTGTAATGATAATGATTTTTTCCCTCGGACCACACCGCGGCAAATTTACAATAATTTCACGGACGTTGATCACACACCTGTACATTTTATATTAAAGAAAGTTAACTTACAAAATTTTTAGGTTAAACATATTTAATGTTGTGGCATAGCGGCACGAAGTGTGACTGTAAAACCGACTGGTTGTGGGTTCGATCCCCACTCGAGGAGATGAAATATTTACTTAAATTTATATTTCCATTTCTCCGCTCTGGTGTCGAGGCTAAGCACGGCGTTGAGTTCTGCCACTCAACACGCAATGCCTCTAAAATGCAGAAAGTGGGGAACGGAGTGTCTTAACACTAGGTTCCCACTGCCTACCCTGCAGTGTGCGGGATACAGCGTGAAGCTNATATATATATATATATATATATATATATATATATATATAAATCTTACCTAGAGCCCACATCATTGTCTCGGTGAATGAACTGTTGCGAACACAATGTGGAGGTGTCGCTCGTAAAGATTCCAAAAGGGGCCCCATCAGGATGATGGCGCGCCCGGTGACATCACCCGGTCACCAAATAAGCGCTAGTCCCACCACCACAGAGAGCAAGTGACATTTAAATAAGTTAACACGAAAAAAGGCATAACACAATCGAACAGTTAACCGAAGCGACGGCGTCCATGGAATGCTGTTCTCTATATTTAGCGAGCACGTTTACTAGTGTATCGAAATTGTTATTATCATATGAGAAAACAGAAGTCAAGTTACTCTTATGAATTAGCAAATAATCGACCTGGTGATGCCCACGCGCATAGATCGCGTTGTCGCGTGGCCGGATACTGATTTAGTAGTTGATTTATTATTTATTCAGTCAGTCAGTCGTGGCGCAGGGGCACAAAGTGTGACTGTAAAATCGACTGGTTGTGGGTTCGGCCACTCGAGGAAGTGAAATATTTATTTACATTTATTTCTTTCACTTTTTTCATTTCTTCGCTATGGTGTCGAGGCAAAGCGCGGCGCTGAGTTCCGCCACTCAACACGCAATGCCGCCAGAACTCGGCGGAAAGTGGGGAACAGAGTTTTTTAACACAAGGTTCCCTCTGCCTACCCTGTTGTGTGCGGGATACAGCGTGAAGCTGATTTAATTAAATTTTGATTGTAACTACTTAAAATCATCTGACGTAATGTATTAGGCACGTCTCTGTGTCTACATATAACAATAAACAAACAAACAAACAAAGTTAAATAATTTAGTTAAAACAAAAAATGTGTCGGACGCCATTTCCTACCAGTAACTGTTATTTATGGATGTGTATCCTGTACGTTGGCGATGAAAGCTCGTGCGGCTCATCAAACCGTTTACAGACGTGATGGAGAGATAAGGCGAGGAGCTACGCCAGACGCGGCCAGGACTAAATATTTACAATGCGACCGCGGGGAAACATAAATAGTATACGTCCGACAGTATTCGTTAGTGCTGTTAATTGGATTCGTCATACCGCCTCGAGCGTCTCCAACTGACATTCGCCAACAGCGTGGAATCACCGCGGACGATCAAACAACAGACCCAAAATAATGAACCTTCAGCTAAATTATACGTATTTAAATAATAAAACAAACACAAAATCTCAATATTTAATTTTTGTTTTATCAGCTTCACGCTGTATCCCGCACACTGCATCGTAAGTAGAGGGAACCTAGTGTTAAGACACTTCGACGTTCCCCACTTTCTGCCGAATTCTGGAGGAATTGCGTGTTGACTGGCACAACTCAACGCCGCGCTTAACCTCGACACCAGAGCGAAGAAATGGAAATATAAATTTAAGTAAATATTTCATCTCCTCGAGTTGGGATCCAACCCACAACCAGTCGGGTTTACAGCCACACTTCGTGCCGCTGCGCCTCTACTGGCCTCATTATATAATCCATGTGTGTGTTTAATCGAAAAAAGAAACATTTATTGAAATTGTATTTTTTGTATTACCAAGTACAATATATTGATAAATTGTATAGTTGATAATTACTTCGAAATATACATAAAAAAGTGGTGTAATTTTATGGCGGGTGAACAATGCAATTAGTTAGCACAACGTCAGAGTAGCGAGACTAGATAACATCTGTCTGCTATGGGAGCGGGTCCCACGTCACATATGCTTTCCTTTCTCACGAAAAGTATTAAGATTTTAACATGAAGGGCTAATTTCATTTATTAAGAGGCCAGTCGTGGCGCAGCGGCACGAAGTGTGACTGTAAAACCGACTGGTTGTGGGTTCGATCCCCACTCGAGGAGATGAAATATTTACTTAAATTTATATTTCCATTTCTTCGCTCTGGTGTCGAGGTTAAGCGCGGCGTTGAGTTCTGCCACTCAACACGCAATGCCTCCAGATTTCGGCAGAAAGTGGGGAACGGAGTGTCTTAACACTAGGTTCCCTAACCTACCCTGCTGTGTGCGGGATACAGCGTGAAGCTGATTGATTGATTATTTTTTAAATTGACCGCTACACTGCTCAGTTTAGCAAGCATTATGCACAGATTTTTCGTGTTCTAAATAATTTTTTAGCTATTTTTCTACAAAATTTTTAAGTTGATCTATCTAATACAACGGTATTAATAAAAATGGTTGTGGTTTTGCTCTAATTTGTATAAATTAGCGTCTCATTTGCTGTTTGCTATAATATTATGTTTATTTTAAAATGTTTTGTACTTATTAAGCATATTAAAAAGTATACCTACGCTGTTAACAGGCTCAGTTCGTCTCATACGCATATTTGAGCAGTGTATTAGCGGAGGAACATTGCAGCACCTTTCTCACGCCCACGCCCAAGCTATTCTTGATCGACTCTGTGCCTTATTGTTTCTATTATATTGATACCTAGAATCGCTTTCTGATGAGTAAACAGAGATATTGTATTATAAAATATTTTTAAGATTTTTAAAACATTTCTTTTCCAATTACTCACTGTATTCCGCATAACAGAGTAGGCAGAAGGAACCTAGTGTTAAGACCCTCCGTTTCCCACTTTTCGCTGCATATTGAATGCCGGAACTTAACGCCGTGCTTTGCCTAAACATTTAATAATTTTTACTATATTCGGCAAGTACTTATATTTAAAATAACAGATAAAATCGAGTAATTTTTACGAGGTTCATGGTTGTATGTGGTTCCAGCGCAAACGGAACTAAGCCCCATCCACGCTCGCACCACACACAACGTTCCACACTCCTAATCCGCCATTACCGGGAAACCGTCATAAATACAGCATAAGCCGCTGCCCCACCGGACATACTCTGTACTGTTCAATTGTTCCTTGCGACTAATTCAATGTTTACTTTACATTAGTCGCTACAGATATAGACGTCTTTGTTCCATATTCGCAAAGTGAATAATGAAGTTTTTGTATAGGATTTACGCCAGCGCGGTGTGGTCCGTCGTTTTGATCTGAGAATAGGTGAAAATTTAATGTCGGTTCGTTCACAATTTTAAATTTACTATACATAATCTTTTAATACATTTTTTTTTCTAGATTTGAGTAGTAGTTTTATCTTGTTAAGACAGGACGTGTATCGTGGATGCCCGCAGAATTATTGATGCCAGTCGTGGAGTATAAGTATGTGACTGTAAACGCGACTGGTAGTGGGTTCGATCCCCAATCGGGGAAATTAAATATTTATTTAAATTTACATTTCATTTCTTCGTTCTGGTGCCGAGCGCAGCGTTGAGTTACGCCACTCAACACGCAATGCCTCCAGAAATCGACAGAAAATGGGGAACGGAGCGTCTTATCTCTAGGTTCCCTTTGCCTACTCTCCTGTGTATAGCGTATATAGCGTGAAGCTGATTTTTAAAAAAGCATCATAATTATTATGTTGTCATCGAAATTTTATTTTGGTAGTGAAGATTTTGAAGATAGCTAATTAGATCGTTAGTCGATAGAGTGAGATCACGCCGCCACGTCCGCACGTGGGTGACACCACAATAGATGACGGTGGGCGGAGTGGCCAAAACGCGAGCCTACGCGGTCACCGCCACCGCCCTGACCCAAAACTTACACGACATACTCGAATATCGTTCTTATCTTTTGAATTTGCAATGCTAAAATCAAACAAGTATAGATAGATAGATACTAGAAGCCCACTCGCGGCTTCGCCCGCATACCATTTATAATTATTTTATTATGCTGCATTGTCAACAGATTGATTATATAAGTTATACATTTAACAATTTTTCATAATTCTGAGAAAGGACAAGCACTAACGGCTGCTTGAGAAAATGTCCTCAGCGGCAAGGGCGCCCCCCGCGGATCTCGAGCCTAGGCCTAGCTTGCGGCCGTAAACTGGACGTTGTATTATTTTAATTTTACATTTTCTCGAAACATACATGATTTAAATGCCATAGCTTGCTTATCTTCATATAATTTTCTTGATGATGGAATAATTTTCACTCGTAATACGATGGCGTTCCTAATTACTGTTATTTCGTTATTTGAGGCTAACTTAGAATTAAACCGTAATGTTATATAACCTAAAGCACTCCATGTACCATCATATAGCTTTCATAAACAAAACAAAGAGAAAATCCGACCAGTAGTTGCAGAGATCTTAGCGCTTAAACAACACTTCCTCTTTATTATATTAGTACAGATTATAGATAGATATAAATAATATTTAAATTAATAAATTATCTGGTAATAATAATAAATGATTATAAAAGTTACCTTATATTTTAAAGATCCATATCTTTATTCCAAAGTAATAATAATATCTATTGTAATGACAATAGCTTACTATTATAATGAACCAATGCATAATTAACCAGCTATAGGAGTTTATGCTAGTTTTAATTGTGTTAAATGTAAGCATTAATTTAATAAATTAAATAAATTTTTATTAATTTATTTTTTAATTTAAAATATTCAAATTCAAAATATCATTCAAAATACCACATAAATACATGGACTATTTTATATGCATCTTACGATGATTGAGTAGGATGTATTCAAATTTTATGTATTACTGTAGGTTTTTAAAGTGTTTCCACATTAATAATACGACAGTGGCGTATGTCCAGTTGGAAGCGGTGGCTGAACCCCTGGGGACCTTGTCGGCGCCCTCCCGCTGTTCAGCTCTCTCACTTATGTGAAAAATTACACAAATATTCACTACTTAGACGCTTCGATTCCACTCGACGGTCAGACCAATTTGTGCTTTAGTATATAGAATATAAATAAGTTTATTATGTAAACCGATTATCGATTTTTAACACTTTTAAAAATTATGATTGTTTATTTGTCATTCTTACACAAACATACTGCTCTTTGTACAGACACATCTCAATAAAGATTTTTGGGAGCGTGTCGAGCGGCCCCGGTGGCCTGTCATGATATATCACCGTGAACGCTAATAAATAAGGCGCTAGTTTAAGATGGTCACGTGATTTTGTTGTTCTTTTTTATACGATTTCAAATCCTATCTTTTAACTTATGATATTTGTCTTTTTCACAAAATAAATCTATCAAAATTAGTTTTTTTTTTTCAAATTTACTTTCGACGTCGCGACGTGTTGGATTAGCATAGATATAATATTTCGCATATTCTTTTTTATTTTTTATTTATATTTTAGCTTCACGCTGTATCCCACACACAGCACGGTAGGCAGAGGGAATCTAGTGTTAAGACACTCCGTTCTCACTTTCTGCCGAATTCTGGAGGCATGGCGTGTTGAGTGGCAGAACTCAACGCCGCGCTTAGCCTCGACACCAGAGCGAAGAATTCGCTATTCGGATATTGACTCTGTTATCTTCTAATTACTTTAAATTATTTTATTTAAAACATTGTTCAGAAGGCAAGATTATTTGGACTATATAAGAAATTCTAATGGAGTAGTCAGCAATAGGAAATCAATTCGTCATCGATCAAATGTTGTGATCTACCGTCGTGACAGGTGCGTAGGACCGCACCGATACGCTTTGGATCGATGGCGATCCGTCTGATTACCAACAAAGAGTTTAGTTATATTGAGACCTCTAACGTTGTCCAGCGTTGACCGAAGTGGTCACGTTTATTACCAAAAAATCGATTAGAAAATCGTGCGCAATATTTCGATCGATTTTATTGTCTGGCGTGTGAAAATTTTAGGGATGACGATTGAAGATTTTTCTTGTATGATAGATGTTTGAAATGTTTGGATTTTATTTAAAAGTTTAAAAATATATCTAATGTAATGTTAGAGATGGTTTTTTTATTGATTGTCGATTAATACCTCCATAGATGATGTTATACATTGAATTATTTAAATCTGCTAATCGTATAAAATGCATTATTTACAATACAACAGTAATAAAACGCAATACAGTGAGATTATAATGTAAAATTTATTACTCGTTTTATTTTACTAAATGTAACTACTACCTGAGGCCAGTCGTGGCGCAGGGGCACAAAGTGTAAACGCGAATAGTTGTGGGTTCGATCACCACTGGGGGAAATGAAATATTTATGGCATTGGTGTCGATGCAAAGCGGGGCGTTGAGTTCTGTCACCAAACACTCCAAATCTCATTCTCCAAAATTCGGTCGAAATCAGAGAACGGAGTGTCTTAACCATAAGTTCCCGATCCTTAACCTGCTGTGTGTGTGTGTATTACAGCTTAATTATTCTACACTCCGAGAAGTTCTAATACTATAAATAACAAAAGCTATTTAAACATCAATCAATATTCACCTTAATCGCAGTACAGACTACAGACACATTACACACCGCTATTCCTGTCTTGTCTCGGTGTAGGTGTTCCGGGAACGCGGCGGAAGTGCCCGGTCTCTTATTAATGGCCTGTTTAGCTCCTTTGTTACTCGCTCACGTCGCGAACGACACTCCAATGTGTTGGTAAGAGCTGAAGTTGTTGCGTATTTTTGTAAGTTTTAATATTAAAATCTTTAGAGATTTTTGTAATATATACATATTTTGTTATTTATTAATAAAGATATATTATACGTCACTTTTTAATACATGTGAAATCTGCTTCACGCTGTATCGCGCACACAACAGGGTAGGCAGACGGAATCTAGTGTTAAGTCACTCCGTTTCCCATTTTCTTCCGGCTTCTGGAGGCATGCGTGTTGAATGGCGGAACTTAACGCCGCGATTTGCCTTAACACCAGAACGAAGAAATGAAAATATATATTTTAATAAATATTAAATTTCCTCGAATGAGGATCGAACTTACAACCTGTCGCGTTTACACTCTTACACTTGTGCCCCTGTGCCACAACTGGCGTTTCTGCAAATTTACTAAATAATTTTATACCATAACAATGTTTTTACATCAATTTTATACAGAATCATCAGTTTTATTTATATAATATCTTAATGGAGCACGAGTAAAAGACTCTTTTTATTTTTGGCTATTTTAAATTGACATATTGTATCCTGTTTTCCAACTTCCTTTTGTTAATCACTTGATAATCACCTTACTTAGGTGTCTTTATATTTTAAAGACTTTGAAGTTTGTGCTTAAATTTAACGTAACAGGTCAGTTATAATATCGATTTCCGATATGCTTCCGTCGTGCAATAATTAAAACAAAACGATTTAAGCTGTTTATTAACATTAAATATGCGCTCACATAAATATTACTTTCTTATTTTTTTTAGCTTCACATTATATATGGCAGGGTAGGCAGAGGGTGAGGGAGATGTTTCACACTTTCCGCCGAGTTTTCGAGACATTGCGTGTTGAGTGTATGAAACTAACGCGACGTTTTTGTCTTGATATCAGAGCGAAGAAATGAAAATATTAATAAATGATATATCATTCTCCGCGTGGAAATCGAACCTACATCCGTCGCGTTACCTTTGTGCCTCTGCGCCACGATGGCCTCATATTTCCTTTTATCAAATATATTGTTTAGATATAGTGCAGCTTAAAACTTACATCTAGTTTATATTCAATACATACTGGGTTTATTTCAAAAATGATTCAAACGTGAATCACAGCTACTCACTTGGGCCCAACGACATTCACAAGGTCGCCTTGTGGTCCGGTCGCGTGCACTATGTAATCTATTATTTTTAAACTATAAACACTAAGGCTGTTAGTATTTTTTATCTTTTTTGCCAGGTTCCTCTCCTGCACACAGCAGGGTACGCTAGTGTTAAGATACTCCGTTTTGCAGGCATTGCGTGTTGAGTGGCGTAACTCAACGCCGCGCATTGCCTCGGCATTAGAGCGAAGAAATGAAAATAATAAATACTTCATTTCCTCGTATGGGAACCGAACCCATAACTAGTTGCATTTACAGTCACATACTTGTACCTTTGCGCCACGACTGATCTGTTATGTCAGATGAAGTCAAGATACTGCTGGTTGGTGGACATCTTCTACTGTACCTATACCTATAATCTTCATTTTTTATAAACAAAGTTCTACAGTAGTTACTACGCCAATTCTTTTTTTTTTTGTTTACCTTCACGCTGTAGCCCGCATATAAGCAGGATAGGCGCAAACTTTGGACAGTGTTAATATTCTCAGTTTCTCACTTTCCGTCGAATCTTCAAGGCATTGCGTGTTAAGTGACGTTGAATAAATAAAAATATTAATAAATAATAATTCATTACTCCAAATAGGAATCGAACCCACAACTGTCGCGTTTACAGCCACACTCCACTGCGCCACGACGACCTCTACGCCAATTCTATAATGATTAAACAACACATCCAAGAAATAAACATAGTAAATTCCATTTAACCCAATGCATCGCTCACCGCAACGGGCTAGAGTAGATGATTGCTCAATTACCAGGACCTCCTTAGTAGAGATCGTGACAGCTCGAGCGTTCTCATTCTCAACTTTATGGTCAATACGAATAAATATTAATGTTTGTCTCTTTCTTTCTGTTATTATTCGCGGCGGCTTTACACAAAAGGTAGGTTTTAACTCTGCGCCTTGTCATTAAGGTGCCATCAAACGTTATGTTTAGGGATCGCCGACAGCTTAACTGGTGTTTTTTTCATCAGTTTTATAATTTGTTATTTTTGGTGTAGGTTTGGTCCTATACTATATAGAAGCGTGCCGCGGAGACAAAGTAAACATCACCGGTGCTGATGCTGGTGCTTGAGGCCTGTAGCCGACGGCGCGGGAGGCAGCGGGCGGGGCTCCAAATATAAGTTATCTCCTATAAAGATGAACGATGATAGCTTCTCGGTTTTTTACACTTGGTTGGCACTTTGAGCTTTTTGTTTGTTTGATGGAATCGAGCGTTATTAACGAAATGACCGTAGTTCGGCCGTGATCAGCAGTTTCGATGTTTTAAATGGAATTTGTGTGTTTTTAAATGTATAAGCTATTGTTGTATATATTTATATTAGTTTTCATAATGAAATATTTTTTAATCCTTAAATAATAAAGTAATTGACATTAAAAATGTTTAAGAAACGGGAGAAAAAGTAAAAAAAAATTACCTTTATTACGTAAAATGTATTTACACGAGAATATTAAAATAGTAAAATAGAATATGAATTTAGCTTTGCAAATTTCCTTTATTCTTGTTGGTTAAGAGTGTTGCGTATAACTGATGAGCAAATTGCTTAAAGTTTACAGTAAATTACCGTAAATGCTAATAATAAATGTTTAGTTCCGCCACATACCACTGCGAGCGCTCCGATTTGCAGTTACGCTTGGTAGCCTTTGCAAATTATGTTACTATCATTTTATCAATTCTTCTTCTTCAAGTGTTAAGACACTCCGCTGGCACTTTTCGCCAAATTCTAGAGCATTACTTCAGCATTGCGTGTTGAGTGGTGGAACTCAAAGCCACGTTCCGATACCAGAACGAAGAAATTAAAAATTTTAAATATTTAATTTCCTCGATTTGGGAGATGAACCCACAACGTATCGCGTCACAGTCACATGCTTATTCCCTTGCGCCACGGTAGACCTCAATTTTATGAAATGTTTTATGTAATTCTGAATCAATGAAAATACTAACTATGAATTGTATACAATACAAATATACATGTACAACCACAAGAGTACCTAGGTAGCTACTGATTTCAATTTTAAGCCCAATTGACAACATTTCTGACAAACATTTGGCAAACCAATATTTACATTATTAAATAAACGTAACAATTTCAATGACTTACATCGAATTACAAATTTATCAAATAATATATTGTAAAGCGTAGAAAACTAAATGTATAGTCGTTGAGAGATCCTCAATATGCCCAACAAGGCAGCTGATGCGTTGTGGCAGTTATTACTTTCCAAATCTCAATTTGTAAACACAACCAATTCTTACAAATAATATAAGAACACAAAGGAGACCCGGATCTAGGCTCTCTACCTGCGGCTTCCGAATCCGCGAGCAAAAACATTAAATTGATTCAATGGGATGATGCAAAAGCATTTTTTTTTATTCACGTTGTCGAGAAACAAAATTATATCGTTCGGAAAAATACAACTAAGAAGACTGGAGATCGTTCGAAAAAAAATTAAATTTAACTTGTTTACCTATGAGGCGAGCCGTGGCGCAGGGACTCAAAATGTGACTGCAAACGCGATTGGTTGTGGGTTCCATCCCCATTCGAGGAAATTAAATATTTATTTAAATTTATATTTCCATTTCTACGCTCTGGTGTCGAAGCAACACGCAATGCCTCCAGAATTGCGCGGAAAGTGGAGAACGGAGTGTCTAAACACTAGGTTTCCTGTGCCTACCCTGCTATGTGGGGTATACAGCGTGATGCTAATTTATTTATTTTTTATTTCTTTACCTAGACGATGTCACATTGTCGTTGTAGGTAAATGCCTTATGATTAAGTATTGGCCTGATTGTCTCCATGTTCCGGGAATCTAGGTCAGTGTTAGTGTTTGTGGCGGCCGGAAATTAGTGCCAGGATGTAGGTAATAAGAGCTCGTAAAGGGACTGCATCAGTCGCCTACGCCTTCTCTAGTTCATTGTTAATTTGTTCTTGTGAAACTTCTTTTCCTTCTTTTCCTGTCATGTAAGACTTCACTATGAAGAAAATATACATATATATTCCTATAAAGATAAAAATAGGTAATCTTAAAGGAAATTTCTTAACGTAAATATCTTTTAAAATCAGCTTCACGTTATATTCCGCACACAGCAAGGGAGGGAGAGGGAACCTAGTGTTAAGAAACTCGACATCCGTTCTGCATTTTTCGCTGAATTCTGGAGAAAAAAAATATAAATTTCAATAAATATATCATTTCATCGAACCCACAGCCAGTCACATCGCGTTTCAGTTTCATGCTAGTAATCTTGCACCACGACTGGCCTCAATAATACTTATATTTAAGAATATACTTTGCACTAAATTAAAACGAATTCAGAAAAAAAAACATCATATTAAGAAAAAAAAAGAACGACTTACGCTCATTAATAATGCAAGTACCAACATAAAAAGAAAGCTATGTGAGTGTGGCGCGTGCGACAATGAGGAAATACTTCGAATGTCTTTTGGATGACATATGTTCATGTCGACTTGCACTCGACTATATGTCTTATAAGTCTATAACAACGCTATATAATGCAGTAGCTTTCAAAATATATATATTTTTTTTTATTTATATCAGACGAATTTGGGGCCAGTCGTGGTGCAGCGGTTCAAGCGTGTGACGTAAATGTGACAAATTGTGATGTGCTTCGATTCCCACTCGGAGAAATGAAATATTTAATATAGCGAAGAAATGGAATTTTGCTCTGGTGTCGAGGCAAAGCGCGAGGTTGAGTTTCACCACTCAGCACACAATGCCTCCAAAATTTTTCAGAAAGTGGGGAACGGAGTGTCTTAACACTAGGTTCCCTCTGCCTACCCTGCTGCTTGCAGGATAAAGCGTGAAGCTGATTTAAATAAATATGATCGAAGCTAAGCAAAAATATCACGTCGGGCGCCACTATTATTAGATAATGAGCAATCCCGCGGTGTCCTGTCGACTCCCCAGTCGCGACCACTGTTGACTCAATCAACTGCGTGATTGAATGATTGCCCGTAGTCATAGCTACGCGCGTCGTCGCATAACGAGAGCTTCCTCCTGGTTTCTGGTAAACAACGTGTTTGTAATGTCAATTTATGAATTCTGTTTGGATATTTTTTTTTTTACCGGAGGCCAGTCGTGGTGCAGAGGAGCACAAAGTGTGACTGTAAAATCGTCTGGTTGTGGGTTTGATCCCCACTCGAGGAAATGGAATATTTCTTTACGTTTATATTTTAATTTCTTCGCTCTGGTGTCGAAGAAAGCGCGTCGTTGAGTTCTGCCATTCAACACGCAGTACCTCTACACTAGGTTCCCTCTGTCTACCCTGCTGTATGCGGGATACACCGTGAAGCTGTAGCTGTTTACCGGTAAAATTTGCCAGTATTCGTTGGTGGATGTTAGTTTAAATAGATACAAATTAAGATTTATAGGATTAAAAAAATATGCAATCATTTTTAGAGGTGAGGCAATCGTGGTGCAGTGGCACAAGCGCATGACTGTAACGCAACGGTTGTAGGCTCGATCCTCACTCGGGAAATGGATTATTATTTATTAATATTTTAATTTCTTTTTTAATATTTTAACATTAAATAAGTGGAGAATGAAGTGTCTTAACACTACTCTCCCTCTGTCTACCCTTCTATATGCGGGATATAGCCTGAAGTTGAAAAAATGTTAGAATTCCTCAAAAGGAAAAAACGGACCCCTAATAGGATCACTTTGTTGTCCGTCAGACAAGAAACTTTATTTAATTTTTAATATTGATTAACTGATATGTATAAATAGATAGGTAAAATAGTACATATGTAATTATATAGATAAAGAGATTTAAATAAGTAATAGCGAAATTCAAATAAATTATTAACATAAGCATTGATATAAGAAAACGTATAGGGTTACGAACCGACATTTTTCTAATCTGTAATTAGTAGTCTGCTTCTGGCTGATAACATCATTATAATTTTATAAAATTACGTGTTTCGACGTAGAATTAATTATGAAAAGCACAAACTAAAAAAAGCACAAACGAAAAAAGTTCTAGGGAACTAAGAAATAAGTTTATCAACATTAAATTTAAGCTTATTAAATTTAATTATTGTATTGTATTTTTAATGTTTAAATGTATTTATACATTATATTATGTTTTTATTCTGTTCTATTTGTTATAATTGACTTAGGAACACAAGACGAAGTATGGTAATATATAGTTGGTTAGAAATTTAAGTAATTAATTAAGCCGGAATTTAATTATAATTTTGCATAGTAGTATATCAATTGTAACTATAATAATTATTCATTAGATTATGATCTGGTTCTCTTCAATACGAGCCGAAGTTCGACTGTTTTTCCACATTTTTTCTTTGCTTTGCCACTTTCTGTCGACTGTCACGCTTGGAGAGACACGCAAATCGTTCATTTAATTAATGTAGTACAATCGTTCGTGAATTAAACATCATATTGATGAATTGTACATATTAATATAATCTAATAATAAGATAAGTATAGGCAAGTTAACGAGGCAAAGCGCGGTCAACACGCAATGCCCCCAGAGTTCGGTGTAAAGTGGGGAACGGAAGTGTCGTAATAGGAACGGAGTGTTAAAATTTAAATCTAAGTTTTTAGGTTCCTTCAGCCTGCCCTGCTGCGTGCAGGATACAGCGTGTAAGTATATAAAAATATCTTAAAAGATTTCAGAAATATAATTAAATGTAACAACAATCTAATGTTAACACATGTACATTTATAGCTTTCCGCTTTGTTCTGTATATAGTAAGGCAGGCAAAGAGAACTCGGTGTTGAAATGCTTCGATATTTAGTTTTCGTCCGAAAGTAATAATTGAGATGTATTAACACTAAAATTTCTCTTCAAGAAACTGTGTAGCGGAACTAAACACCCCACATTGAATGGCGATCGAACCTGCAAGTAACGTGTTTATAGTCAGGCAATATCCCAATGCACCACGAGCGTCTCCACATCAATTACATTTAAGACACAAGATATATGAATATAACCTGTGCACAAATATTAACATTAAACTAATTTGCTCCTTCTTGGTAACTTCTCATCATTATCTGAAAGGAATGTAAATGATTATTTTGACGTGTTATGGAAAATCGGAAAGATTTTTTTGTAGAATATTATTAAATAAAAAAAATTGAATCAGCTTCACGCTGTATCCCGCACACAGCAGGGTAGGCAGAGGGAACCTAGTGTTAAGACACTCCGTTCCCCACTTTCTGCCGAATTCTGGAGGCATTGCGTGTTGAGGGGCAGAACTCAACGCCGCGCTTAACCTCGACACCAGACACCGAAGAAATGGATATATAAATTTAAGTAAATATTTCATCTCCTCGAGTGGGGATCGAACCCACAACCGGTCGATTTTGCAGTCAAACCTCGTGCCGCTGCGCCACGACCGGCCTCTAATAAATATTATTATTTTACATTAAAATAATAAGAATATTATTTTACATTAAAATACTTGCTTCTATTTTACAATACAAAAAGTTATTATGGATTCGTTTGTTATTATAAATATTTTCATTAAGATAAATAAAAACTATTTCTTTAGCGAAACAGAGCAAAGAAATATTTTTTAAATTAGGTATATTGTTTTCAAAGGTTCGTTGTTTTGTCATTTAAAATTGTTGCATGTACGGGAAATTTATGCGAAAACATAAAATATAAGTGTAATTAATTTTTTCCTTATCTATAGTTATCTATAAGAACTACTTAGCAACAAAGAGTATCTTATGTCTCAGAGCGTTTGAAAAACCGGACAAGCGCGAGTCGGACGAGTAGGTAAACCGGAAGTACCATATAAATTTTAATTCTCTTTATGGTGTCGAAATAGGCGTTTTTAAAGTAAACGTAGAATTTTTTTTTATCAGACATATAGACAGACATATAATATAACAAAGTGATCTTATACGGGTTCCTTTTTTCCTTATAAGGTATACAATAATTAACATTTTAATAAAGGTTATGCATACATAGATAATAGACAAGAATAGATTCCAATATTTTACTTATTCAAAGTACACTAATAACAGTTTTAAAAATAAAAAAATAAATATAAATAAATAAAAAATTAATTGTTCTTTGAACTTATTGAAATATATATACACATTGCCTTATTATATTACAAACGAATTAACTTTGAATGGTTGTAAAATCAAATGGGGTAAATTTTATAGCACTACAAGCTTTTATTCGTAATTTCATCTCTTTATATGTTGAAATAAAATTTATAATAATAACTGTTTATAATCAGAAATATTAACTTGTAAGCTAAGATGCATCTTGTCAATACGCTCTTTTCGGTTCTGGTCAATTATATTTGGATACAAGTAAGTAATATTTTAGAGAAATTGATAACTAAAAATTTACTCTTTTGTTAAATACATAATCTTAGAAATATTTACAATAAACGACCCGCTCGCGGCTTCGCCCGCTTGATCTACATGATTATTTATTATTACTAATGTAAATTGCATTTGTGTTGTAATAATATTATCATTTTAAAAACAATATTTATAAAATAAAACTAAACCCTAAATTAATTGTATAAAACTGCTGTTATTTTACAGCAATTTAGTCAAACAAAATACTTTATATTGATACTAGCGGCTCGCCCACGGCTTCGCCCGCTTAAAATACATGATTACTGATTTAATAAGCACAATCGATTGATAACTATAATGACTTCTAATATGATTTTTTTACGACATTATCGTCAAAGAATTTTTGATTGTTTTAAATAAAAAAATACGACCATTGTTGATATTTGATATTTATAAAATATACATAAAGCTAATTATTTATTACACGTATATATTTTTGTAACTTTATGTTCTTTTTACCTATATAATATACTCTGTTAAATGTGCTGATGTCAGTGAATAATTTAATTTACTCATTCAGAAACAGCCTTAAATGTTAAATTATTGATTTGAAGGATTCATAATATTCTTTGTAAAATAACTGTAATAATTGCATATTAACTCCTGTACAGTTTTTAAATTAGTTACATATATTATATGAACGAACCAACCAAAAAATCTTTGTATTTACTTGATATTTCTTTCAAGATCGTTCTTTATCTCTGTGTTGAATTAATTACGACTTCTTTCAAATGACGATAACTTTTTTTTTAATGAACCGATTTTGATGAACTAAACTTTAGTAGTTAAGTTGAGTTAAAACAAAGCAATTGGTGAAATTTTCAAGTAAATCGGTTCAGTACTTTCAGAGAAAAATGCGGACAAAAATATGTCGACAGACAGACAGACAGACAGACAGACAGGAAATTCAAAAAAAATCTTTTTGCTTTCTATTATTCTTTTTAAGTGTCCCTCTATCCATTTCAGTCAAAATTACTAAATGTACAGACAAAATATTTTTACTGTCTTATTATATATAGAGATAACTTCTTTATTTCTAACCGATTGAAATAAAACAAACAATGTTGAGAGAAGACTGCAAAAATATAATAAAGAAAACTGCATTTAACTCGGTTAAGCCGCTTCTGAGACTAGCGTGTACAAACGTACATATTATACAGATAAAAAAATTTTAAAATTGTAATTTTGGGTTCTACTACACAAATAAATGCAATCAATAATTGGTTTTCCCTTATATCTTCCATGTACATACAACAAACATTGACAATTTTTTTATATGTCTAGATAATAAAAATATAAATTTAAATAAATCAGCTTCACGCTGTATCCCGCACACATCAGGGTAGGTAGAGGGAAATTAGTGTTAAGACACTCCGTTCCCCACTTTCTGCCAAATTCTAGAGGCATTGCGTGTTGAGTAGCAGAACTCAACGCTGGGCTTAACCTCGACACCAGAGCGAAGAAATGGATATAAATTTAAGTAAATATTTCATCACCTTGAGTGGGGATCGAACCCACAACCAGTCGGTTGGGACAGTCACACCTCGTGCCGCTGCGCCACGACAGGCCTCTAAAAAATATACTAAGTACAAAATATTTAGTGATGTTCAATATAGTTTCAGTAAAAAAAAAACCCGAATTGTGGTATATAAAGAGGACAATCACCAAACTATCAACTAAGATAGAGCCTCTCGATTCCCATGAAAAAAAAAATACGTCGAAACACCCTCGTGTTGTCTATCGGTTTCATTGAAAATATTTTGTTGGGAGCGGCAAACTGTCGGTGCAAACAACCCGTGGTCAAATCTTTTAAGTAGGCAGCGAGTCAATATTTTTGTTAATAATTTAGTGAGAGCATATTCCCACGATCCGTAATGGAGAAGGCTCGGTTACAGATCACACCCTCGGTACGTACGTGGTTGTTTGAACAGCGACGGTTCATAGTTCACTTTGGGAAGTACTTCGGCGCTTGTCAGTTAAGACAGAAAATGTCAACAAAACTCGTAAACGAACGCTTTCACATATTGGTTATGTTTATTTGTGGAAATATACATTTTAATTAATTATATTTTTTAGCAATAAGTTTATTCAAACAATTAAGCTCATCAAAAGGACGTGTTAGTTAATTAGTAATTATGATCTGATAATAATATAATAACTCAAAGTATAATATGTTAAATTAGAACTATTTTAAATATAATCTTAATAATATTTAGCTATAAAATATTAAAGTTAATTTATTTATATTCGTAAATTAGTGGTTCCCAAAAGAATAAATTAAAATTTAGTCAAGTGTGGTTCGAATTTACTTATTTTTTAATAAGTATCGTAAGTAGATTAATCATAAAACTTTGAAAAAAAAAAGTTAAAATAATTTAAAAACCATATACATATCCCCCGAACCCATGACCTTAATTAGAAACTAAATTATTGGAATTCCTTTTTTTATAGCTTCACTTTAGATCCCGCACACATAACAGGGTAGGCAGAAAGAACCTGGAAACCTAGTGTTAAGATACTCCGTTCTTTAAAGACACTTTTGTTCCCCATTATTCGCTGAATTCTGGAGGATTTCTGGAGGCATTGTGTGCTTAGTGGCGGAAATCTATGCCGCGCTTTGCTTGAAAATATTAGTATTTAATTTCTTCGAGTCAGGGATACTGGTCTCCAATTTTGAAATTATTTATATTAAATCTTATGTTTTTTTTACCATTCTTCTTCATTTTTCTGTTTTTTTTCTTCATCGCCATTACTCGCACAATCAGTCTATGTGACTGAGTTTATGTGACTAATTGTGCGAGTTATGGCGATCCCGTTCCAAATAAAAAAGGTTTAGGCTCTCTTGAGAGGATTCTTTAACGCCTCCATCATCCAAGCTAGCTCTTACGTAAAGCATATATAATAGAATTGTTTTTTCATCACACACGGGTCACTAAAATTAGCGTCATTAACTATTTCAAATAAAAAAGAATGAAGAAAAGTTTAATTGGCATCGCAAAAACCTGTTGAATGAACTAATTCACAATGGAAGACAAAAACAAAAGATAATTAAAAGCCGATTCAACATACGCAATAACAATGCAACCGAGTGTTGCCAAGATGCGGGGAATTGTTAGCAGCGACACTATTATTGTTTGCTATTAGATGAAATTCTCAATGAATATAATAATATTATATATGGTAGTATATAATAATATTATAGGTATTCAGTATAATTTTCATATTTTTTGGAAATACAGTGATTAGGACATTACCATGGCAGTAGGAAGAGGTGGAACCGGGTGGACCGTGCCTACACCAGAATAATCTGGTGTCCACCCCAAATACTTTTACTAACAAAAAATTTGCTCCGAAAAATAAAAAGAATAAAAATTACATAAACATATCCGTGTAAAGCTAAGGTCTAGGCTCTCCCAGAAAATATCTCTAGATACGTTCATGGACATTACTAATGAAATTTTAAGTTAATATTCTTAAAAAGAATAGTTCAAGAGAAGTGATGAATGGGTGCGAAGTAGCCGCCACAGGGTCGCGAGGTGCAAATTGCAAATACCCACCAAACTCCTCGGACAACGTTCCCACGGTAACGTAACGCAACAGTACAACTTGTGCTCGAAAACTTTATTTCCACACTGTTACCATTATAAATGTAATGATAACTTATTAAAGTGATAACTAACTCAAACTTTAATGAAAAGGTCAAATACCTTTCTATTAAAACTTGGAATAATTTAGTATGCCAAATGAAAAATAATAGTGCATATTTTAGTTTTTTTTTTATTTTAATTTGTATTATATTCATTAAACCTTAATTTTATATATTTACGTAATTTATGTAACGTTACGTCATTTCTTGAAACGTGTGTAGGGTTATTAAGATTATAATCTTTCTATGCGTAGTTTAACATTTTTATATTTATTAATAAACTCTTAATAATGAATACTTAATTAGCTTACTTACTTAGGCAGCCAGAGAGAACGGAGCGCCAAAAGCTACGGTCTACCTCTTTCGCCTCGTCCACTGCCATCAACCTCTTCATACATGCCCTCCGTGGGGTCCTCATTCTTTTTACGTGACCTTCCTCCAATATGGTCACGGTGGTCGACCGAGGTCCCGAACCGAACCAACTCTTCATTATAAATGCAAACCAATAATGAAACAATGTAAAACCACTGCAACGTTTATGCAACCTCAGACCCTAATTTGATATTATTACAAGGTAACACTTGTTCGAACAACGTACTCGTAAGTGCAAAAACTAGAGCGTCGAGCTCTACTTACGCTCACGCTACTGTTTACAAGTTTCAATTTCTAAAATGTGATTAGCACCTCGGGGCTTGATAGGTCGATCGATGTTATTTCTAAAATAACAGATACGTATTAAGAGTGTGATTGTAAGCGTGATGGTTGTGGCTTTGATTCCCCACACAGGATAATGAATTATTATTTATTAATATTTTCGTCTTCCCTGTGGAAACTAGGCATAAAAAGGCAAGATTTTTTTTTGGAAAGTAGGGAACGGTGTGTCTTAATATACTAGGTTACTTTTGCTATATGCGGGACACAGCGTGAAGCTAAAAATAAAATACGTATTATCTAGAAGATTTTTATCTAGTAAGTAATCAATTGGGACGGATTATTCCTTTTTTCTACAATTCCGGTGGAACCATTAAATTACATTTTTAAGAGTGGGAATCGAACATTGAGTACTGACTTTAACACGTTCTTATGCCCTCGGAGCTAAGTAAAAGAGATGCATTAAGATAAAAAAGAAGAAGATTACGATTAATTATTGTTATAAATGTACGTCTCTGGATCATTATAACAACGTCAATCATAGTTCTATTCGTAAGTCAGTTTCAACTCGTTGACTTCCGCAGCGGATATCATATGCAACCATCCATGCACTTTAAACGCTGTGAATGAGACACAAAGGGTGACACCAAAACAAAACCGCCGACTGCGCGTGCGCAGCGTACGTAAGGCGTAACGAATTGTCGGATACAGATATCAATTTATGAAAGCTATGTGCACTTGTTATACTACTTGTACAATAGAGACATGGTGTTTAAGAGATTATCACATAAAGAGGCTTGTGGGTTCGATTCCCACTCGAAGGCGTGAAATATTTAATATTTTTATTTCCTCGCAAATGGTAATAAAGGAAAGCGCGGCGTTGAGTTCCGCCGCTCAACACGCAATACCTCGAGAACACGGTAGAAAGTGAAGAACGGAAACACTTGCGTTCTTCACTTTTTATCGCTAATAGGAGCGAAGTATAACACTAGGTTCCCAGGTTCCCTCTGCCTATCCTGTTATGCGGGATAGAGTGTGAAGCTACAAAAAAATCTCGTGAATGAATTTGCACAAAACGTTAATCTAACAAAAATGTAACAATTATGTCACAAGACAGTGAACTACTATTGTAAATTAGATACTAACCTACTATAAACGTTCAAAAAAAATTTTATACTTTTTTTTGTTAAAATATTTTGCATAAGAAATGATATGTAGTAATCTAATCTTTAAATTCCCTTCAATTCCCTGGATCTTCAGGATATTTATTAACAGTTAGTTATGATCTAATCTAAAAAATCCAGAACCAAAGAAAAAAATCCAGAAAAAGTCATTATTTGATTATGTTTTGTAAGTCATTGTATTAACAATGACTGAGAGAGCACCTTATTAATTGGTTCCGATTATTGCCAGAAATACATTTGTCATACGCTGTCATAGTTTGTGTGTGGATGTGCTTGTATTGTACATATGGCTTGCAGGCTTGAATCACATCTAAGATAATATTTTGGTTTTCCTGGCTTCGATAAACGAAGTGCAACGTTGTTATAGTTCTTTAACTATATGACAGTTATGAGTGACAGTTAAAAAATAAATTATAACAATTTGTTTTTACTTATTCTGGAACATATTTTATGTATCAAGACTTTAGTAATTCACAAATTTAAAATTTCTGAGCCACACCCATACATAACATGTCAAGCGAAAGTCAGTGCATTTTTCATTGATCATGATTAATCAGTGGTGACTCACTAGTTGGCATGTTATATTTTCAAATTACAGGCATACTTTTTTTCAACATGACATATTTTAGTTACTATTAGTTATTACAAATGTAGCCTGTTAGGTCAAATGGCGCAGCGGCTCAATGTGTGATTGTAAATCGACTGGTTGTGGGTTCGATCCCCACTCGAGGAGATAAAATATTTACTTAAATTTATATTTCCATTTCTTCGCTCTAGAGTCAAACGCAATGCCAATCAACACGCAATGTCTCCAGAATTCGGCAGAAAGTGGGGAACAGAGTGTCTTAACACTAGGTTCCCTCTGCCTACTCTGCTGTGTGCGGGATACAGTGTGAAGCTGATTCATATATAAAACAATTGAATATATTATTATATTGAATTATGTTGAATATTTATTTATAACTTTATTTTAAATTACCATATCCTGCGTTTGTTGTCTCGTGACGGAAATTCTATCAAACGAGAGTCGGAAGGCCAAAATGAGCGGATATGACGACGTCGACGTCGGCCGCTACTAAGACGATTTCTTTAGTCTGTAGGTGCTTCTCCGGTGCTCTTGACGCAAATGTAACGTAAACTGTACCTATACTGTGCCATTTATTATTTAAAAAAAATGTAAATAAAAAAAAAATTACGCCTATTTTTAATAATTTACATGCGTGATGATTTAAGATTTGTTACTTTTATTAATTTATCTATTTAAAATTGGGTAAACAGAAAAAAAATGAGAGGAATCAAGATAGATTAGTAAAACTTCTAGTATTTAGTTTTAGGAAAGGTTGTTTATATGTATCTATGCTTTGTATAAATTCAATTGTGTTCACAATTAATTTAAGAGGCCGGTCGTGGCGCAGCGGCACGAAGTGTGACTGTAAAACCGACTGGTTGTGAGTTCGATCCCCACTCGAGGAGATGAAATATTTATTTAAATTAATATTTCCATTTCTTCGCTCTGGTCGAGGCTAAGCGCGGCGTTGAGTTCTGCCACTCAACACGCAATGCCTCCAGAATTCGGCAGAAAGTGGGGAACGGAGTGTCTTAAAACTAAGTTCCCTCTGCCTACCCTGCTGTGTACAGGATACAGCGTGAAGCTGATTTATTTGATTTATTTTTATTTATTTATTTAATTAGTTTTAGTAGAAATATTAATCACATTAGTCGCTACCAGTTATTACAAGAATTTGAGTACGCAAGGTGCGGATACTTAATATATAAATAGGAATACGTCGGTACCGACATTCAAATAACAAAACGTAGTAAAAACGTACGTGACGAGACTACAAAGTATTGAATTCATTCACAACTCCAGCTCACCATTGATTAGAATTCACAAAATCGTAGATACTCCTCTAAGTTATTTCATTCAGCAACTATATTATTTCGTACCGTAGTTGTTTACATTTCACAAGCGTAGAATAGAACAATGGTGGCAGTAAACGAAACGTAACGGGCGTCCCCGGCGTTCACTGTTTACAATGGCCGCGGAACGTGAGAACGTTGTTTTAAACCCAAACTTTATCCCGAAGGTGCGTTTCTACGTGTCGTTGACAAAGCGACAGACGGACAGACCTCGCTCTTTATTTATTGTGTGGGCGGTGTCATAAACAATATATCTTTATATATACGTATATATTGCCGCACCACCAGACGTCTTAAGCTGCCAAACTCGGGTACAATCACGTTACGAATTTTGAGTAAGGAAATGCAATTAGGAGGTTAATTGTGCTGCTCGTGGGAAAGAGTCGTTGATTTTTTTTTTGTTTCCTTTTTTTTTATTATATTATACTTCCTATCCTGTGAATGGGTTTTAAAAAAAAATAGTCATAAAATATTTAATATCTAATATACATTATTTTTTAAAATTTTTAACGATTCATTATATAATAGCATACTCGTATACGTTAGTTACCGCAGATTTGTTGAATATCAAACCGACATCCGGCATCCGGTGGTCGTATATGAGCTTCCGCACAGGCATTGTTCCTTCCCCACATTGACAGAATTAATTCCGTTAGCTCTCTATGTTAAATGCATTTGTTTATAGAGCATTAATATATAGATATTAATAAATTATAAAATACTTTGTTATAATTAAATGCTTAATTATGAAGTTAGAATTTACTTATTCACTTCTATCAAATGATTTAATAAAACTAATAAATTATAAAGCTAGTTGTGCCCACAAGCGTGTGACTGCAAACGCAAAATGGTTGTGAGTTCGATTCCCACTCGACGAAATGAAATAATTAATATTTTCATTCCTTCGTTCTGGTGTCTAGGCAAAGCGCGGCGTTGAATTTCGCCAATCTACACGCAAAATTAAAAGAAAAGTAAGGAGCGGAGTGCCTTAGCACTGGGCTCCATTTGCCCACCCTGCTCCATGCGAGATACAGCGTAAAATTGAGCAAAAAATATACTAAATTAAACTGTCCATTGTAAATGTATACCTAAAACTAAATGGTTTTTTTTGAACAAGAAAAAGGAAATATTCGATAAATACTAATTACACTTTAACAGCTTACTAAATGCTCGTAAAAGTTACATAATTGTCAAGTTGTCGATTAAAAAAAAACAC
The DNA here is from genome assembly GCA_013403705.1 of Heliconius hermathena. NCBI lineage: Eukaryota > Metazoa > Arthropoda > Insecta > Lepidoptera > Nymphalidae > Heliconius > Heliconius hermathena. The sequence continues at coordinate 183,961 of JAAIXJ010000208.1, read as the reverse complement.
TATCTGCCCAGATTAAATTTACGAATACATTTTGATCTACCTTCCTAAAAGTAAATTATATTTTTAGCTACTTTTAATGATTGAGGAGCCCGTCGTGGCGCAGGAAAACAAACGTGCGACTGTAAACGAAAAGGTTGTGGGTTTGATTCCCAATCGGGGGATTGTAATATTTAACAATTTTATTTTCTCGTTCTTGTAACGAGACAAAGAGCGGCGTTGAGTTTCGCCACTGAACTCTTAATCCCCATGAACAAATAAAAAATGTATATTAAGATTTTATTTATTATTTTTGAACTATATACGAGCATTATTCGCTACCTAGAGACCTGAATGAATATCTATTAATACGATATTGACACAAAAAAATATTTTAGTTAAATGTATCTTGACACATTTTCTATTTCATAATCGGTTTTCTTAAAAATTAAATTAGCTTCACGCTGTATCCCGCACACAGCAGGGTAGGCAGAGGGAACCTAGTGTTAAGACACTCCGTTCCCCACTTTCTGCCGAATTCTGGAGGCATTGCGTGTTGAGTGGCAGAACTCAACGCCGCGCTTAACCTCGACACCAGAGCGAAGAAATGGAAATATAAATTTAAGTAAATATTTCATCTCCTCGAGTGGGGATCGAACCCACAACCAGTCGGTTTTGCAGTCACACCTCGTGCCGCTGCGCCACGACCGGCCTCGGTTTTCTTAAAAAAAATTAAATAATGTAGAATTTGCAATTATAAAACTTTATACGGTCAAAAACCTGAAAATAGTTGTATAAAATTGAAAACATCCAATTATTAAATAAAAAAATCATCAAAAAATCAAATCATTGTTTTATTTATAAAGATGTACTACGTATAGCTATCAACTAGATAAAAATAATTACCTACCCTAGGCCAGAGGCGGAGTTTGTCGGCAGGTGCGCGTGCGCACGTGCGACGTAGGGTTCCTTTTCGAAGTATTCGATTTACGAAATATTGATTTGTAAATAAAAATAAAATATAACAATAATTAGCAATGTGAATGAAAATAAAATTTAATAACTATAGTGAAATAAGGTAAAAATAATCTTTATAAATTTTGATTAATAAAGCTATTTTCCTAGGTGTAGAAAGTAAACGAAGAAGTGGGCAGTGCTTACTGGCCATTCTTCCCATCTAAAATGGAATTTGTTATTATACAGTTAAGTTACTGTTAATAAAGATTTTGAAATTTAGTATTTATTAAGATTTTAAAGTTATATTTCTTAATAATAATAATAAGTTACATTCAAAAAAATATTGATATAATATTATTTTAAAAATTAAATTAAATTAGCTTCACGCTATATCCCGCACACAGCAGGGTAGGCAGAGGGAACCTAGTGTTAAGACACTCCGTTCCCCACTTTCTGCCGAATTCTGGAGGCATTGCGTGTTGAGTGGCAGAACTCAACGCCGCGCTTAACCTCGACACCAGAGCGAAGAAATGGAAATATAAATTTAAGTAAATATTTCATCTCCTCGAGTGGCGATCGAAACCACAACCAGTCGGTTTTGCAGTCACACCTCGTGCCGTTGCGCCACGACCGGCCTCATATACATATTATTTTTATTTACGTAAAAAAGGAGTGAAAATGGTTTTGTAATTAAGTTATCTTTTTGAATTTAATCCAAATTGAGACTCAGGTTCTTACCTTACTAACCCTGCATGAACTAGTAAACAATGGGAATTTTAAAGATTATAAAACATTTTTTATTAAGATTATAAAACATACTGTATTTGTAAGTTTTTTTTGTTTATTATTATTTTTTTTAATAATATATATATATTTATTTTATATAAGTATATATTTATGTGACGTGGCGCAGGGGCCAAAAAAGCGTGCGACTGTAAACGCGACAGGTTGTGGGTTCGATTCCCACTCGAGAAAATTAACGATGCAAACCGCAATCCATCACGCATTGCCTCCAGAATTCGGCGTAAAAAGTGAATAACCGAAGTGTCTTAACCCTAAGTTCCCAAATTCCCTCTGCATACCCCGCACGAAAAGAATACAACATGAAGTTAACAAAAATATTTGTATTATCTATACAAATAAAATTGTAATGTGACCATGATAATGACCTCATAGTATTTCCACCTGCTTATTTTATTTTATTTCGACGCCTCGATGATTATGGAAATCTTAAAGAAACTAGTCCTTTCCATCATCGTTACCAAAGTAATAAAGTATGTTGTGTAGTAGTCAGTGTAGCAATTTTAGAAGATACATTTTCTGCTTACTTTAGTTCTAGAAGTACATATATATTTATTAATTTGCAATATATAACCAATTTCTAGCGACATAAAAATAATAAAACAACTACCCTCAACTGTTTGAATATTAAGACCTCACTTTTATCTAATTCAAATATTTAAATCCGTGTGTAATGTAACGTGATTAACCACGATATTGTCTTTATATGTATATATTAGCCAAAATATATGATACATCATGTGTTGACTCAAGCTACTCTGAACAGGATCAAAAGTCACTCAGCATATCCAGTTTGACGACAGCGCAACTCGCCAACCAACTGAACAATGGTGGGCGACAATGGCAAGCAGTTACCGTGTAAGCGTCAAGTAGCATTTTGTCACAACGTCGTGAAACAGCTATGATAATACTAGATACCGGTTTAAATCCTAATGTCCTCAACATGACAAGTACTGTATTAGATTACCAGTGTTCAAATATCTTAATACATTAAAAATTAAATCAGTTCGGCGCTGTATCCCGCGCATAGCATGGTAGGCAGAAGGAACCTAGGCTTAAGACACTCCGTATTCCATTTTCCGCTGAATTGAATTTGGCATTGTGTGTTGAGTGGTGGAACTCAACACCGCGATTTGCTTCGAGACCAGAGAATATAAATTTAAGTAAATACATTATTTCCTAGAGTGCGGATCGAACCCACAACCAGTCACGCTTACAGTCACACTCTAGTGCTCCCGCGCCACGACTGGCCTCAAGTATCATAATAAAAAAGTAGTAAGCAAAACGTATTATAATTTGTTAATTATATATAGTGTTCTATATCTACACTCTCTAGTAATATTTAATTTCAATAAACAACACGGAACACGACATACGGAATTTACTTCCGTTACCTTTGAACAGCAGTGAAACAAGACATCCGCTGAAACAGGCAGTTGACTCACAAGAATTGTGTATAGTCTCCAACCACTATTTGCAATGTCAATACATTCACCCCAAGTGGGGCTGAGTGGAGGAACACAATCGAGCGGAAGCGGAAGGCGCGTTTCGCGATCTCTGGATGAATTTCGGGCGGCAGCTGCGCGTGCGCCGCGTCAGCTGCTGCGCCATCTAATAGCTCATTTCCGTTTCGCAGCGCTAACCGTTTGGATAACTATGTATTGTACTTAGAAGGCTTTAATGAGCTGATGATATTCGGTCCCGTTGCGTCAATATGGCGATCTTGAGAGAGCACGTATTCAGCTGGTTATATTTTCTTTTGTTCTTCTACGCTGTTCTCTCTATCTTCTTAGGAAAGTAAATAACTTCTGTATAACTTGAATATTTATTTTATTGAACAAAAAAAATTGCCTCTTTTATGAAGTGTATCCTATAAAATTCTGATAGTACATTAACCAGCCAAAATATACCAGATATCTATATTTTTCATTTTATCCTAAAAATAATAAGCCTTCACCATGACCTGGTTTAAGTTGTGATGAGAAGTGACTGGCACTTCTAAGTTAATTTGTAAAAAGGCATAAATTTTTTTTGCTTTTATTTACCCGCGAGGTCGGCGTAGCGCTGGGGCACAAAGTGTGACTGTAAACGTGACTGGTTGTGGGTTCGATCCCCATTCGAGAAAATGAAATATTTATTTAAATTTATATTTACATTTCTTTGCTTTCTGGTGTCGAGGCAAAGCGCTGCGTTAGCTTCCGCCACTCAATTCAGCGGAAAGTGAGGAACAGAGTGTCTTTGCACTAGGTTGCCTTTACCTACCCTGCTGTGTACGGGATACAGCGTGAAACTGAATAATCTATTTACCGCTATTAATTATATTTCACGTCTTGATCATATGTTGTAGTTAAAGTCAATAGTTGCTGTCCCAGCTATTATATACGGAGGAGTTACAAGAAGTTAATTGTAATAATTTAGTAAAAGCTAAATTTATTTATAAATATGAAGTCGATTTTCTTTCTCTCGCGCGCACATGCCAAAAGATACATAAGATACGCACACGAACGACGTGCGGAGGGTTCACAATTTATAAAATGACTTACATACATTTTTTATCCTTCACCGTCGCGTGGTGCATCTGTCACCGGCTATATTTAGACCACATTATTATAGTTATCTTATAAAAACTACTTATTTTTAAATATGCAAAGGGAGAACTGAAGCAAAAAAATTGTTTCAAAATATCTTAAGGTATTATTTATAAATACCAAATTAAGGCAATATGTCCATAGGTATTTTTATAGAGGTACATGTATGTATAAATGTAACATTATCTTCGAGACATCAAGTTTAATTAAAGTTAAAGTAATATAACTAATATATATTAATACTACATACTCGAACGGGGCTTCGCTCGCTTAAATTTGTGTTTATATAAAAGCCAACAAATATTATAGCCAATTCTTTAATATATATTTTTTATGTAAATATGTATAGTATGTCCTTTGTCCTTTCTAATACCTCTAAGAATATGTGTACAAAGTTTCATGATAATCGATCGAATAATTCTGGCGGAAAAGCGTAACAAACAAACCTACATTCACAATAAAATTTTGTATGATAGTATGATTTAAATTTTAAAAAAATTAAAAAACAAAACCGACTTTGAAACACAAGCAACGTTTTCCTTTATGACTTGGAAGGATGAACGTCTAATATAGCTTCCCTCGTTGACACACGACTGGGTCTTTGTATCGTCCGAGATTATTAATCGTTCGTCTTCAATGTTCTTGACGGAGGAAATTTAATAAAGGACGGTATTTATGAGCTCTTAACTGAAACAGGAAATTCGTTGTGGTGATAGACTTATGCTAGTATTATGAGGACTAAGAAAATAAGGATTTAAATTATTATAATTATATATTTTTTGTTGTAAACAATACTAGATTTTAATAGAAAAATGTAAAGTTTTTAATATTTAAAAGACAACATTACTTTCGTTGTTTTATTAACGGATATAATCGTGCATTTTTTTGTGATTTATAAAACCAAATTTTGTATCAGTGCCAAATTTATATTACCTATGTAAGTACATTGTCCCAAATAATAAAAAATAATTTGTCAATAATTAATTTCAATAATAATAATTAACGACTTTTACTGCTCCTTTATATTTTTATCTATCTTCAAATATCATTGAAAAACCTAATATAATATTTTATCTTGGCTCGATCGTTGTCCACGCCAAAAACTGTATAAAGCTCATATTTCGAAGTGAGAAATTCTAATCTTTATGGAATAAATAGAAGCGTCAACCATTTTGTTGTTGTAAAGATTAAGTAAAACGAGATTAGGTCGTTAGCTCCTTAGCTATGATCCATTGTATTTACTTTGTAATCCTGTTGTCCCTTTGTAATACAATCAGGCCTGGCGGAACAGTTATCGTTTCGTATATCTTTTTATATCAATAACAATTTAATTTGCTATTGGTGTCAAATTAAATTTAGATTTAGATACTTTTATATAAATAGTAATCTTATCAAAAATATAAATATGAAATGGGAGCCAAGTTAATTGTTAAGTAATACGTCGTTCTCGACTTCACCGACAAAAATTGGGAGGTGCCGAGTTCTGTTCACTCGGGATAAAAATCAAGTTACTAAAACTAAATATTATGTTTCTAGGTCAACTAGAAGAGGGTTACATTTTTAATGAGTGAGTAAGTCAGTCACAAGTTGATATATCAATGTAACCGTCCAAGTTAAATTGTTGAAATTTTAAATTCATCACAAGCTAGGCAACTTTAAAAATTTGTTCATCTAAAAAACTTTTTAACTTGGCTGGGCACGCTGGCACGTGTTTTGTAGTTATTAATTAACTAATTAAAAACGAATACATTTTGTTTTAAAAAAGTTAAGTATGTACATATTATTTATAGGTATTATTTTAATTTTACACAACTTTACATATAAGGTTGATAAGGAATACAAGGTCGTTGTCGTTCAAGGTTGTAGCGAGGTGCACCTGGTATAGTATATGGATTACCATAGATACAAGAAAGATAAATAGATAGTTTTTGATGTTTATCATTTGTTTTGTGCCAAAAGATTTCTATTTAATCTGTTATCTCGGCTGTTGTTTGCGTAATATCTATACCTACCTATGAGATTTTTCCAAAAGCATGATCTTGAGGTCATTGTGGCGCAGGAAGTCACAAATCGCACGCAACGGTTGTGCGTTCGATTTGAGAATCGAACACGCTTATGACAAAGTGCGGCGAGTGTCTGACACTAACGTGCAATGTCTCCATATTGGACGGAAAGTGAAGAACGAAATGTGTTTATATTAAGTTCTTACTTATAACACTGCTTTCTACAAGAGATAGAAAAAGATTTTAACAGTATTCAAATATTATTTTTTTTTATTTTGTTATAATAAATAATCCATAGTAAAAAAAATTACACATCATTTAATTATGAAGTAAAAATAATCATATTAAATAATCAATCGGCTAATTTAGCAATTACCGATTTCATTGAGCTTAATTATTTGTAACGCGTGTTCTATTAAATAGAAAAAAAATGGTAACATCGTCGAACACAAAACATATTACCTGGTTATGTTTGAATTGTGAACATGCAGCCACCGGATGAATTCACTTTGCCCGTCCCACTTCGATAACATCTGGTGGAGGATCATAAGGTGTTTGGAATTACTATTCAAATATTCGACACACATGTTTCGACGAATTCTATATAGATTTATACTATTGGCATGAAGCAAAATCAATCTTGTATACGTATATACGTATGCACACTATATTATTATTTTTTTTGCTTCTTATTAAAAGTGTTCAAGATTATATTAATGTGATAGCGAATACGCTGCGGTCGCTATACCTAGACAGAGGAAATTTGGGGAACCTATTGCAATTCCCCATATTTCCGCCGAGTTCTGGAGGCATGGTGTGTTGAGTGGCGGAAGTTAAATGGCGCTTTGTCTGTTTACCAGAGCCAGTAAATAAAAATATTATTTATTTCATGTCCTCTAGTGGGAATCAAACCACAACTTATCGTGTTCACACTTCACAGTCGCACGCTTGCCTCTGCGTTGGCCTGGCCTCTGGCCTCTACTACACAATTATTTAATTTCTAATCCTAATTATTTTCATCTCGCTATTATTTTACAACAATTTAGTCAACACAACGAACATATAAACAGACAAAAATTTTGAAAATCATTATAATGATTGATTGATAAATGCTCCCAATAATTGATTTTCTCACGTATCTTCCACGTACAGACAGCGATTAGTTCAATTTTATTATACGTATAGATAGTAAAACATAAGTGTATGACATATAAGCTTTGAAGAAGAATGTTTAATTTGTGTTTAGTACAATGTTACAAACCCACTATACCAGCTACAGCCCTACAGGAGCACGCACACGGCACAGTGCACACGCGCCGCGGTCCATTAGACGGGTGCAAATACTTTTTTTTCTATGGCATGTGCTACTGCCAATTTGCGAAAAGCAAGGTGTTCGAGGCGCCTGTACCGTGATTTGGATGTTTCACTTTACTATGGAAAGAGTCTCTTAATATTTTTTACATATTGTCATTCCATTATTCCTTTTGAAGATTTGCTTATCTGTATTTTTTTCAGCTTCACGCTTTATCCCGCATATAGCAGAGTAGGGAGAGGGTTCCTAGTGTTAAGACACTCCGCTCCATACTTTCCGCCGAATTTCGGTTGGGGACATTGCGTGTTGAGTGGTGAAACTCACCAGAGCGAAGAAATGAAAATATTTAAAATTTAATTTCTTCGGCTGGAAATCAAACCCACAACCTGACCCGTTTAGTCACATGCTTGTGCCCCTGCGCCACGACTGGCCTCCTCATACTTTATATTAATTCTTGGTTCAAGTATGTATATATAATTTTATATAATGAAATGATAAAAATCACAAAAAGTATATTATTTGCGTGCAATACATTTATAACACTTGACTGTGGCTTGTTAGATTGACGCACGAAACCTTTATTTGTTTGCCTTCTGGCTCCCCTTAGGTACAACTAATACTCTAGGCCACAGCACCGGCCATTAATAGCGAGGGGAGCTTTTTTATAAAGTACCAGATTAACATTCGTTTTCTAGATTGTATTGTAAAGGAACGTGACACAAAACTTAAGAATGCTTTCTATAATGCTATAAATATTTGTATATAAAATTTGACCGATTTTTTTCATAGCATTGCATGTTGAATGGCGGAACTCAACGCCTTTACCGTGGTGGTGGAGCGAAGAAATAAATGAATGAAAGTGGGGGACGGATTGTCTTAACACTATGTACGGTCTGCCTAAGCTGCTGTGTGCGGTGTGTACAGTGTGAAGCAGATTCAATTTGAAATTTGACCTATACATGTGATATACACGTAAAATAAGGAATTATAAAGTTGCCATTACTATAATATATTTCAATAATAAAAAAAACTATTGTGCTATATAAATGTTGCCATAGAAAAATAAAAAAGATTATCTTTGAATAGCACCTATTACCGAGTCACTTAACTATTTTGTCCTATATCACGCTCACTGAACACTTTGTAGTTCCGGGTAAGATGTAAGCGACCAAATTATGGTAGTAGGTACTATAATAATTATGGGTAATTTATGAACGGGAACCTATTAATGCTGTTCAACGAACTGAGTGGTCTTTTAAAACAAAATTGTCATATGATTGAGTGGAGCAGTTAAACATATTATTAAGTTTAAAATAGTCTTTCTATAGAGAACTAAAATGTTTTTAAAAGCAGATAATTTTACAAATTAATATATTTCTTATTTTTAGAATTTTTTTTACTATTGAATATTTGTTTTAAAGATTTGAAAAGAGAATTGAATATGTCAATCGATATGTATTTTTTAACAGCTCCACAAGATGGCCATGCCACACAATACATGAAAATGAAGAAACGATTTAATTGTATTTTCTCAATGATGTTATACACCTCATTGGCATTTTTCTTTTACATTAAAGAAAACTGCTTACTATTACAATATAATATTACATTTATAAATCTATAAGTAAAATAATATATATTCACTTGTATTTACTATATAAAATATTATGTTTCTTTTCCGTAGGTATAGAAAAAGGAGAGCGTACTCGTCGTCATTATGACTTATTGCCCCTTTGATCCTTTTCTAGGTCATGAGTACAGAAGATATGTGTAGACGGCGGCGCCAAAAAGCCTGCTATAATATAGCTACTAAGATTTTATCTAAAAGGTTCTTCCAAATGTGTGTCTAGACATTAAATATGCTTCAGAAAGCAATTTTTTGGTTAACGATGAAATTCTAATGTAGGGTGACCATCTAATAAACTTCATGTAGTTAATTTCTTTATCTATATATAAGTAAGTAAAATAAAAAGTAGAATAACTACAAAAGATTATCGCTTAAGATTTATAGTGAACATGTGATTCAAGTTATATTTATTTTTAGTTTTTCATGTCGTGATATCTTTATTTACCTATGAAAAATCTTTAATTGCAGTGTTTTTTCTATATTTTGTTAATGATGTAAAAGAAAAAAATAATATTATGGCAATTATAACAATTTTATTTCTGGTTTGTTAAGATAAAAACTCCAATTTTTTTTTAATTATTTCTAAAACTTACTTCTAGGTTTCCGTCCGTATCCTCACTAAACATTGGCCATTAGTCATTCAAAAGTTCACTCAAAAAAAGATATTGCTAAATTAGAACCATGCATAGTGCGATGAGATAGATAGTGGTGTAGTTTTCAATCTCGGAGGACAACGAGGTAATCCGAAGTTTTAACAATTTAGAATTTTAGGACATGAAGCAAATTGTGATTCTTTGAATATCATTGCATTTAATCTCTCGTTATACAGAGTTATTTTTTTTTTTGTAGAAAATGTTAAATTTTGCTCAAAGACGAAAACGATCCAGTCTCAAAATGTTTGTTGCATAATGCGGTCACCACACTACGGATTACATTACAATGTTTCAAAATACTTTTTACTAGTCAATTATTTAAAACAATTGAAGTGTCTTTATTTAAAAAATTTTTGGACATGGTATTTGTGACTATCAATAATCTATATAGGAGGACTTGAAGTCAAAGTTGATAATACGACAGAAAAATATCTCTAACATTTTAACAAAATGCCACATTTTTTTATTATATATTGGTTGGTAACTTTTAACCAATTCTTTATAATATTGCTCATATACAGAAACGATTCTAGTTTCTTCTATTCTATAGGAACGTACTAGCGTACATAAGTATAGCTTAATTTGCTAGATACCGTGGAAAATTTCTAAGAGGCGCAGGTCCAAATCTTTATATATTTTTATATCTTCTTAATCTAATACAACACGTAATATTTCGAATTTAGACGGTAGCTTTAGAAAGCATATCCTGTATATAGGTAATACAGTTGAAGCTGAAAAATGTGAATAACATTTTCAAAATATGAAAAAAGTGTAAGTATTTTTATATAACAAAGAAAAAAATTAGATAAAACATATTTCTGATCAATAATCGAAATTTTACATTTTTCCTACTTACAGGAAGTACTTACAGGAAGTGAAGAATAATATATAATACTTTCTTTTTAGTGTTCACTTAATACTCTTGTTCATTTATAAGAAATGAACTTAAAGGAAAAGCTTTACTGATATACAATAAAAAGCATTTTTCCTCATTGAATAATACATGATACGACGTTTTCAAATTCAATACGTACGATATAATATCGGACAATTTTATTTTTTTGTACTCAATGGAATTGCCAAATATATACAAATATTATATTCCGTAATATATCTTTTTAAAGTTGTACTTAACTTAACAATGAAGACAGGGGGAACCTGGGAACCTACTAACCGTTCCCCACTTTCCACCGAATTCTGCAGGCATTTGCGTATTTTTTGCGATTTGCGTCACGTTACAGTCACAAACATGTGCCTTTCCGCCACGATGATCATGTGTTTTTCGTTATATTTAAAAAACCCAGGAAGCCTAACAAAAAAGAAAACTATAAGTCGCAAATGAGGCTTCTCCCTTATGAATTTATTGCAATACGATACTAATTCTTCGGTATCCATGATAGGGGGAACTGATTACGCGTGTCTCTTTGTGAAATGTTTAAAAAAATATACTTTTTGTTTGTCTATACTTTTATTTTGATAGTACATCGTATTTTCTGCCCGGAACGTCGTTTCCTTTAGGACTTTATGACGCTTTCCTCGCTATTTTTGCTCATGAACTGTTTTTATCGAATTGGTTTTTCAGCTTCAACTGTATTACCTATATACAGGATATGTTTTCTAAAGCTACCGTCTAAATTCGAAATATTACGTGTAGTATTTGGCATAGTAAAGCTTTGTCTTAAAAGAAATGAAAATAGCATAATTATTTCCTCAAATGACGGTCTATCTCGTTGTCCAACGATGGCCCTTAAATATTCACAAATTCACTGAGTTTTTGGCAATAATATACAAAAACATAACACTAGGTTCCCTCTGCGTACCCTGCACTATGTGGGATACAGCGAGAAGCTGAAAAAAACGGTATTAATCAAAATATGTGAACATTTCATAGCATTCATTTCAAATCGATAACCATACATTTATATACATACAGTCCAACTGAGCTATAACAACAATCGATAAGCAAAAACTACTCTGACACACGTCACGTCACCTTCGTGATTCTTTCGATTTCCACCGTCGCAGTAGGCTGGAAATTGTATAGACATGAAACCAGTACAATGGCCTTAAATAATGGCTTGCATGTTTAACATCAACTTTACGGCACCTAATATTTCCATAGGAAATATTATGGAGAAATTGTTTGACTGCGTGTGGGGTTAGCGGTCAATGCTTCACCTCGCCTAGGCAATATCAATAAAAATACTTATTAAGAAATCGTATAAAAATTTGAACGTGGTGGCATTTGAATCCGCACCTCTTTGGAAACCGTCCAAGCACTCTGATCAACTAATCCAACGTATGGCTTAGTTGGTCAGATTTTTCTTTCCTAAGTGTGGAATAACACTTTAAAATGTTAAAGAATCTCAATAAAAGTGCAAAAAATATTAAAGTTTTCATTTTTTTTTTATTATTCTATGTATTAGTAGTGGTTAGTATCTAAAATTTTGTGTAATGTGTCTGTATGAGTTTCACGCTGTATCCCGTACACAGCAAGATAGGCAACGGGAAACTAATGTTAAGACAATCCGCTTCCATTTTCCTAAGAATTCTGCAGACATTGCGTGTTGAGTGACGAATCGCAACGCCGCGCTTTCCCTCGACACTGGGGTGGAAATGAAAAACAATATTTTATTTCCTCGAATGAATATCGAACCCAAAACATGTCGCGTCCACAGTCATACGCTTGTGCCCCTGCGCCACTATTGACCTCAACGTATTTGTATAAGAGGTATTTATCAAATTAATTACAATTGCGACAGATATTTGTTAATTTCTAAAAGTCATACATACTTGTTGTAACAAAAAAGTAAAAATTCAATTAAAGCTAGCGGCTAGGCAGATAATTCCCATAATTACAATGAGGGACACATAAATATTTTGGATAAGGAATGTCAACAGTGACGTATGCGGGCTTAAGATGTAGAACCTGTGTTTAGTTATTTAGGCAAGTAAATATTTGATTAAAAAATATATAAAATTTATAAAAAAAAAAGGATTTCATGATTTTATTCAAGACCGTATTACAAAACATCAAAACATTTAAGTCTTTTATCGGTATATATATATATATATATATATATATATATATATATATATATATTCTATTGTTGTATTGTAAGATATTTAAGTAAAAATTTAACCGTCGGAAAGTAGGTAATGGTAATTAATGAGAACAGAGTGTCTTAACACTAAGTTCCCTCTGCCTACCCTATTATGTGCGGAATAAAGCGTGAAGCTAAAAAAAAAGAAAAAAGAACACACTCATCACTACATCCATGACCTATTATTATCTTTGTATGTACTTATATAATTAACGCAACCATTTTTGTACTTTTATTATGAAGGAGGAAAGCTTTACATTTTTAAATACAAATTAGATAAAAGTTTTTATCAATCCACCTTAGCCTAACTAACAATTTCACGTTGTTGCAGAATTTCTCTCTATAGTTATTGTTAAACTCCGTGATTATTGTCAAATCGTTTTTATTGTGAAAAGAAAGCTTCCGATAAAGGAAATCGTGGGAGCGCACTCGTGAGGTTCTGTAAGAAAGCGAATATGTAACAAACATTTATTACAATACCGTCTGTTAAATATTCCTCAAATTTCAATTTCTCCTACTCAAAAATATTGCCAATAATAAATAATCAATTTACTTATCTTTTAAGAGTCCATGAGGCCAGTCGTGGCGCAGCGGCACGAAGTGTGACTGTAAAACCGGCTGGATGTGGGTTCGATCCCCACTCGAAGAGATGAAATATTTACTTAAATTTATATTTCCATTTCTTCGTTCTGGTGTCGAGGTTATACGCGGCGTTGAGTTCTGCCACTCAACACGCAATGGCTTCAGAATTCGGCAAAAAGTGTGGAACGGAGTGTCTTAACACTCCCCTCTGCTGCTGCTGATTCCCTCTGCCTACCTTGCAATGTGCGGGATACAGCGTGAAGCTGACTATACTTATGGATTATCGATTAAATTAATAGTTATCTATTTATCGTTCTCTTTATTTTATTAAACCTATTCAATTTTAAAATCTCATTGTCTCTCGAACAAGTTAGAATATAAGATACATAAATAAATCTGAAGTATGTCGATACAGCAACAGGAAACGGGTATAAAAACCGTAATAAGCGGACGATGTATCGAATATCAATGGACACTGGCCACCTGCGCCCGCGCTTCTGCAAGTGCCGGTGAATGAATGACGCGTGCGCGGAAAACGATGTAACATCGAACATACCGGTTTTTTTACAAAACTAGTTACGATTCGCGTTTCCTCTTCTTATTTATTGTTATTTTCTTCGTTTATTTTTATTTTTGACTTATTAGGCACCCATTGTTGTAATAATATTCTAATTTAATTTGTTTTATGTATTTGAATATCCTTCTTAAATAGGTAGGTGTATGTAATTTTAATTAATTTTAAACAAACATAATGTTAGATTTATATTACTATGTAATAACATTGAACACAAGCTGCTTATGCTTTTATTACGTACGATTCAAGTTTTGTCAGCAGAAAAACATCATACATGAAAAGCTTCAAACGAGATCGAAGCACACGGCGTGATTCTAGAGAGACAGCCTGGCTGCGTGATTGTGAACTTGTGGATTATTTACAGTACTTTACAAACACGAGATAAAGAATATAGAATTGACATAGTGTGTTCCGTTCTACTTAAACATTCCACTTTTGTATTCCTCTCGGTCTTGACATCCCTTCATTCCGATATAACATTTTTTTGTGCAACGTGTGTTTTGTAAAGATACATTGAACTTTACAGTGAAATGTGAATGCTCGAAACCATAATTATAATGAAAAATCCTCTTGTAAACTTCATTAATTTAATCTAATTACGTTAAGAATTAAATATGCGCCGTTCCGCTTTCTAAACATACTATCACGGTCATTAGAGGCGTTAACCTATTGTCCATTTGGAAAATTATTAAAACATTCATATTTTAGTGTAATGTTTCGTAATGCTACTGCTGCATGTATTAAGTAAAATAGAGGTCTGTCTTGGCGCAAGGGCACAAGCTGGTGACTGTGAACGAGACAGGTTGTCCGTTCGATCTCCAATCGAGGAAATTAAATTTTAAATATTTTAATTTCTTCGCTCTGTTTGGATTTAGTAAAGTGCGGCGTTGTATTCCGCCACTCAACATGCAATGTCACCAAAATTCATTGAAAAGTGTTGAGAGGAATGTCTTAACTAGACTTCCCACTATGAAGCTGAAAAAAATAGTAGTAATTCTAAACAGCAATAATTTAACTCTACAGCAATCTAGCCAATCTTATTAAATAACCTGGAAGTATATTTGCATGTTGCTACAAATGTATCAAACGCATCAGTTCAGACGCCGTGGGAGCTGGTGTGGAGAGCGCGTGTGAACCGCGTACCACAATAGATCGAACACAACACACACACTGAACACTGCACTGTGGAGCCCTGGCTCTCTTCTAAAGAGACAGTACGAACAATGCGGCATCGGCGTGGCGCAATCACAACATGATTACGCCCTGCGTAGGTGGCGTGGGAATATCGTACAACATGTGTCATTTAACTCTGCTCCTACTACAATGGTAACAATTGAAATGACTGACGTTTGATGTTAATATCGTACATTAATTAGGTACTTTCCTCCTTTCGTTTGTGGTTGGTTGTGGTGCAGGGGCGCGAGCGGGTGACTGTGAATGTGACAGGTTGCAGGTTTGATTTCGGCTCGTGGAAATCATATGCTTAATGTTATCATTGTTTCGTTTCGGTGTTGAGGTAAAGCGCGGCGTTGAGGTCCGCAACTCGACACGCAACGACTCCTATATAGGAATATATAATAACATTTTCCGCAAAAGTTTGCATAATTCTTTATGCCTGTGCCGCTTTTCTTTGAAAACAAAAGTTTTCAAAGAAAACTACTGCATGAAATAAATATTTTCATTTGTTAAGGATGTTAATAACAAATTTGATTTATATTATTACAGGTATGTTAAAAGAAACACTGGTAGTTCAGATGTGTAACATATACCTCTTTCATTTACAACTTTAATAATTAGATGAAATAAATACCTACATATGTTAAGGATGTTAATAACAAGATTCAAGACTTTTAAAGAACATTCGACTGAAAATCGACTGGTTGTGGGTTTGCCCCACTCGAGGAAATGAATTATTTATTTACATTTATATTTTAATTTCTTCGCTCTGGTATCGAGGCAAAGCGTGGCGTTGAATTTCGCCACTTAACACGCAATGCCGCCAGAACTCCGCGGAAAGTGTGGAACGGAGTGTCTTAACACTAGATTCCCTCTGCCTACCCTACTGAGTGCGAGATACAGCGTGAAGGTGATTTAATTTTTTATTTTTTTTTTACTTTATAAAGTTACTACTCAGTAATTATTAAGTTATTACTATAGCGATGGTAGCTTCTTGTAGGACTGATATTTTTATGTAACTTGATTAAATCAAGAATGATTTAATACCTCACATAAGATTTAACGGATGGAGAACGGAGTGTCTTAACACTAGATTTCCCCTGCCCCGCTATATGCGAGATTCAACATATACACAAAAAATATTAGATTTTTAAATAAAAGAAAAATCACTTATGTACCTATAACCAATAATGCAAATAAAAATATCTCTCCTGCAACAAGAACATTGAAGTTTACTACCCGACTCGTATAATTTAGACATCACCGGAGAGCCTTTTATTGTCCCGGCTATTAATGCGCCGCCCACAAAGATCCGATAAATTATCGTATAAACTAACTCGATACCGATCTGCTATTTGGTCGTCGCGGAGTAGAATTTGAGATAGTAAATAACTTGGATCTATTCTATTTCATAATAAATTGTGTACATCGTTTTCGTTCGAGTGGGGCTTGAACGGGGAAAAAAATGACAGTAACATATTTTTTATAATGTAGGTAGAGGTGGACTTATATTTTTTTAGTTTTGATAATTGTGATCTACGCTGCGGTGCATGGTTGTGCGCCTTGTTGTTTGTAAAGGTTCGAATCCCATTCGTTTCTATTTCTGAAATATTAATATTTTCTATATAAAAAAATATGTTTTTGCAAACAATAAATATTTTCCGGCTTAATTATACGAGAAAAATGCACAGTAAGGAGTACAAGATTCTACAATCTAGCAAACTCTGTTCCTCAGTAGGTAGTAAATCAAACAAGGTAAAAAACAAAAAAAAAAACAAACATTTTATCATCTGTGAAGCTATCTAAAACACTTATTCGTCATTATTGCGGCGTTGAATACCGCCTCTCAACACGTAATGTCTCGAAAATTCTTTGAAAAGTGGGGAACGAAGTATCTTAAGACTGGGTTCCCTCTGCCTACCCTGCTACACGAGGGTTACAGCGAGTTGCTTGAAAAAAGTGGCTCCTAACAAAATAATCAATAATAGCAGACAGTAGCGACCTACCTCATTCTGGTCAATCATTCTCTGCCCTGGCGTGACGCACGCAAGCTTTCATCTTTACAATGTTACCTAAGTACAGCTTAAGATGCCTATCTTCTGGCTTTTTTAAATATAATTGTTTATTTTTTTAATAAAAACTTCACAAAAGCAGGATAATCAACATTTAATCCCGATGTAATAAACATGTATGCATGGGCGTTAGAGGAGGAGGGGGTAGGTAGGTCCGCGCCCAACCCAGAATAGTCTGGTGCCCATCGCAGAAATTTTACTTACAAGAAATTTGCCCCGAAAATTTTAAAAACAGACAACATCGAACATTCACAGCTAAAGTACAAGTCCCCCCTCAGAAAATATCTCTAGATACGCTAATGCATGTATGTATGTACATCAAACGTGTACATTCCTCCATCAGATTTATGTATCCGGTGGAAATAATGGAAAAGAAAAAGACCAAAGCAATTGCTACATATTAGTGCAAGCCAATGTTAAAGAGAGCAAGTGGACGAGGCGACGGCGACGGCGACGCGGATGTCGCCAGATTTAGACACTTGTAAAGGATTCGCGACGGCCGGCCAGAGCCAGTGCCCCGCCAGTGCCCCCCCAGTGCCCCTCGTGTTGCGAATCGTCTGAACTAATTTTGGCCTTCGAACAGTTTACGGACGGAAATAATAATGCTTTTGAGTTAATGAAAATGCTTAAAATGACATTTTGCTTACATACTACATTTGTGACCTATATTATAGGGCATAATGCTTATATGTGTTTTGAGTTGCCCTAAAATTTCGTTATTGATCCTATTTGTTATTATTACTACCGTGAAGTAACATTTTTGGCACGATATCTAGACATAACGTCAAAACTGTTATTTTCTTCTCTTTGATATATTAAGCAAAATGATATAATAATTTACATATTTTCATTGATTTTCATTTTCATAAAGAAATATATAACAATAATTAAAACACATGAATATCTAAGAAAATATATAAGCGCTCTACATTACGTAAATAGATTGCAGGTGAGTTTGTAGTCCTTGAATTGTTATAGTAAGAGGCGTGCCAACTGGTCGGCCTTGTGACCTATTAGACGGCCTTGCAGATGCAGCCTATGCAGGTGTCCCCATATTTACATTACGAATTTTGTCTATATTTAGTCACTGTACAGTATACTCGTATATACAAAGAGATTCTTATAAACATTCCTAGAAGAAATTACATTATAGTTCTAATAAAATGGAATATTTCACGATTTGTTGAAATATTTACTGCAGTTATTCCGGTACATAATATTGCTATATAAAAGAGATCAATAATGTCGTATAAAGCGACATTTTAAAACTACAACTGTTAAGATAGTCACGATTTATATTACTGTATTGCAAAAAGCTCACCTATGATGTCTCTATATGATGTGGCTTCGGTGTTTTTTTTAAATATATAAATAATTGTATTTATTTGCTGATTTTAATGCCAACGGTGAGTGACATTTTAAGAAATCTGTTGATAAGCTGTCACGGCGCGTGTCAGTGCAACGATGTCATACTTTTCTGTATACTTAAAAAAGGTACATCGATTTCTGAGCCAAGCTAATCTTTATATGAGCCTTACGCTACTTTGAAATACGGAAGAATTTGTAAAAATGCAAGTAAGTATTTTGTACGGCGAGGTGTCGGTTGGTTCAAACAAGGAGGTGTTTGCAAGAGATAGCAGCTATCGCCTGGGAACCTCAAACAGGCGGGTCCGTCCGCGTGCCGCTACCACAGATCGCGCCCAGCGCCTTCGCCACTTACGCCACGCACGGGGAAATACCTTAGATAAGGCGTCGCGGCAAATCATGTGTTGGAAACTTAAAGATTTCTTTGTCTTGTCATCATATCATCATATATGTGGGCATAACCTTAAATATATCTATTTATAATCCAAGTTTTTCCGTATAATGAATTAACCACTGGTAGTCAGTTTCAAAGTGAACTAAGTTTCTTGAAAAAAAATTGCAATACTACAGAGAAAAACAATATTAAAATATGAAGATTTTCTTAATAGTACCTAATTATGATAAAATAAAGTAAGGTGCCCCAATTAAATGTTACTTTGAAATTTCTTCTAAAATGAAGTTGTAGATGTTCCTATAGAAATGCACATATAGAATTAATTATACGAGCTTCGGAACTGCACCTCTTGGTATGCAAGCGACTGACGGCGCGTCCGTCCGGTGCAGGCGCATCTCGCTCCTAAAGAGCAACACAACTATATACTTATATATGACAATATATGTATATTATACGACATTCCTGTACGAATGACTAAATGTATTGGTAAAAAATACATAAGATAGCATCTTTAGTCATAATCTCATTCTGAATCACATTATTGTTCTTCTCTTATTTAAAAAAAAAAAGATTTTTGCAGTGCTTAAAAAAATATCTACATAAAATATTTATGGATGGTCTTATTTATATCCAGTATAAAGCTCGCTTCTAATGATCGAGCGGTGATAAAATATACAGATTTCCGATAAAGATTTATCCTACTACTACTTTAACTATGTCTGACTCGTGTTGGACTGGTTTGTCACGCCTAATGAGACTGTTCTCGCTCCAGACCGGCGGAAAACCAGATCTCGTTATCACAATGGGGAAATGATAAGACTTCTGCAAAGACCTGTTGAATGAGGCATAAATGTTTAATTTATTTAAGAAATCATTTATAATTGTATATTTTTAAGCTTTATACAAGTTTTTTTACTGTATTTTACATTTGATGCCCATTTTAGGTGGGTTGTGCAAAAATGTGTATAATCCGCCATTTTGTTGTGCCAGCCATTTTGGGTTAACAGTAATCAATATTATTGTTAACCCAAAATTATATGTCATTTAATTTTTATCAGAACTGAAGTCGTAATCCAAATTTCAAATTAATCGAACACTGAAAAGTAGGTCAAATTGAGCTTGCCAAATTTCGCATATGAACACGGCAAATCAAATAAAAGCTTTTAAAAATATATGTACATATTAAAAGTAAAGTATTCAAATATATATTATATATAAATAATTATAATATTAAAGTCAACGTCAGAGTGCTAACGGCATGTGCAAGGGCGTCTATTAAGGAGGAATCCCGATCCCGATAATGTAGAGACCGCAGTAGACCCGGCACTCGGCACTCCACGTCGGCGGAATGCAACAATCGCCGCCCGGCCGCACAGGTGCGCCCGCACCTGCCGCGTGTCGTACCGACTGTTGTAGATGGCGATATATCTACTTTACCAATTATATATATATATATATATATATATATATATATATATATATATATATATATATATATATAACATAGTGACGGAACGGTCTCTGTATATCGTATATTTAGAAGAAAAAATATGATTGATGCCAAAAATGATATTTTTTTAATTTTTTAAATTTTTTTTTAAATTATTTTCTGTTTGTCTGTGCGTTTGTTTACAATAATCTCAGAAACGGCTTAACCGATTAAATTGCAGTTTTCACTATTATATTCTTGCAAGCTTTTCTTAACACTTAGTGTTTGTGTTATTGCATTGCATCGGCATATAAATAAAAAGTTATATCGTTTTAAAGAATGGTGTAAACAATTAGAGTAAACCAGAGGCCATCGTGGCGTAGCGTCAGTGTTTGTAAATAATGGTTGCTGATTCAAAACGACATATCTACCAGGAATGAATATAACTTAAATATAAATATTTTTTTGCATTAAATTATATTTGCGAATATCAATCCTTTTTATTACAGAAAATGCAAAAGAGGGTTTAAGATGCTTTCATTTCATTTTCAAAAGTAGAATAGGAGTAATTTTGATTGTGGACGATAAAAGAGCTTTGCATAAAATCGTTTAGTTTGATTTAAATTACTTCCGTTGCGTTGTGGTTCCGTTGTTTTGTATTTAGATGTTGTGAAATAACATTCACGAGTAGATAATCTTACAGCAACAATGCTTATTTCTGGTATAATTTACTTGCCAGCATAGATGTAAAATCAGACACACAGCAGGGTAGGCAGAGGGAACCTAGTGTTAAGACACACCGTTCCCACTTTCCGCTTAGTTTTGTAGGCATTGCGTGTTGAGTGGCGGAACTCAACGCCGCACTTTGCCTCGACACCAGAGCTAAGAAATAAATATATAAATGTAAGTAAATATTTCATTTCCTCGAATGGGGATCGAACCCAAAACCACGACTGGCCTCAATAGCATAGATATAAGTAGTTCATAAACGGATGTGCGTGTGTACGAAAAGTGATCATCCGAACAGGTGATGTTCCACCTTGAGGTCAGTATCACGGGAATATCGAAATCTTACAAGTTCAATGTTTGACAGGCGGTCAATGTAAAACTTTCTGTCATCGAAAGCGCTTTCACGCGATATTTTAACGCTTGAATGACGAATGACAAAATATTTGAACTCTAATTTCAATATAGATCATACTGTGTCGTTTAATAATCAAACGCATTCATTTTTTTTCGGGTTCACGCTGTATCCCGCTTATAGCAGGATAGGCAGAGGGAGCCTAATGTTAAGATATTCGGTTCCCTAGTTTCCGCCGAATTCTGGAGGCATTGCGTGTTGACTGGCGGAACTTAATGCCGCGCGTGGCCTGTACACCAGAGCAAAGAAATGAAAATATAAAATTTTTCATTTGCTCGAGTGGGAATCGAACCCACCACCTGTCAAGTTTTACAGTCACACACTTCTGCCCCTGCGCCACTAATAGCTTTACCGCATCCATTATCATTTTAAAAAAATATATTTATAATACAGACCGAGCAAATATCAACACAAATAAAATTGTGCCGTTATTGCGGAGGCGTGCACTCTCGAGCGACCTATTATTATAGAGTTGACCTGAACGTCTGACTCGCGGTTTCATTATAATTTTTACAATTAAACATACATTTTCACATCATTGTTAAAGAACACTATATAGAATTAAAACATAAAAATATATGAAGCAACTGAAAGCTATGGCTGCATAGATTCAAGGTCCCTAAGTTGATTGATTTGAACTTTTGATCTAAAGTAAAGAAAAAAAAAAGCTCTTTTAACTAAAAAAAAATATTAGCAAAGTGAACCGCAAATTTAGAAGGTTGTTGCCGTCGGCGCCAGCCCCGTGAGAACCGTGTCCGACAACACCTAGAGCGTGACAACTGGCTGTCGGTGCCTATCGGCCGGTCTCCTACGTTCAAATATGACACGGGATCGAACGAATCAATTCGCGGCCGGACCGCACCGTCGTCGCTGTTAATGTAGCAAAAAATAGCTCTACGACATTCTGAAATCCGCGAAATCGACCACCAAACGTTCCTTGATATAAAAATATTATCACTTAGTTTTTTTTTGTTTTTTTTTTTATGATTATTTTTAACGTTGAACAATCAGAAGCGATACAGTTTATTGATAATTTTATGAAAGTACCTATCTAATCATAAAAAGCGTTCATAAAAAAGTAGTTAAAAAAGATAAGATTATATCTTAAATATTTGGTAGCGGAACACGGGCGTGGCGCCATTTCGATACATTGACGGGCGTCGGTAGTATAGTGTTTTACAGCAGTTAGCCCGGGCTAAGGTGATTAAAACCGCCCGCTCGGCGCGTGCCCCGGGGCTCCCATTCCTGCGTATATCACATTCCAATATAAATTAGTTTTGGACGGCCTGATTACGTGCCGAAAGAGTTTGTAGTGCTTTAAGTAATTAGAAGTTTAGAAAATATTTAATAAACTATAAATTGATATACTACTTTATTAGTTTATTTTCTTTAGTATTTTAAATAACTCTCAAAAAATCAGTTGCACTGCCTGCACACAACAGGTTAGGCAAAGTGAACCTAGTGTTGGGACACTCAAATCGAAAATAAATCAGCTTCACGCTCTATCTCGCACACAGCAGGGTAGGCAAAGGGAACCTAGTGTTAAGACACTCCGTTCCCCACTTTCTGCCGAATCTCTGGTGGCATTGCGTGTTGAGTGGCAGAACTCAACGCCGCGCTTAACCTCGACACCAGAGCGAAGAAAATAGAAATATAAATTTAAGGAAATATTTCATCTCCTCGAGTGGGGATCGAACCCACAACCAGTCGGTTTTACAATCACATCTCGTGCCGCTGCGCCACGACTGGCCTGTGGCCTCCTGGTTGGGACACTCCGTTCCCAAATATATATTTTTTTTTTTTCATATTTTTTTTTATATAATAAGCATATTAAGATAAATACAAGAGGTATACACACAATAAGTTAATCGCAGTCGTTGAATCGTCAATGTAGTGGCATCGGAATTTACGATTGATAATTGAAGAGTACGTTTCAAGACGCCGCGCCGCCGCGCCGCTTGCGGGTTGCTGTCGACCGGGACGCTCGCCGCGCGCACGCTATGTTAGTATAATGTATGGCCCAAGTTAGTGTTGCTTACTTTGTTGTGTTCAAGTGTTGTCATTTAACGTTTAACCAAGTTAAAGTTTAAATAAATAATTAATAAGGAAAGTTTTAAAGAAATGTCATAATATTATTAAGTCGTGGTCCAAAGGTACCAGCGTGTGACTGTGAACAGTTGTGGGTTCGTTTCGCAGTCGAGGAAATGAAATATTAAATACTTTTAGTTCTTCGCCTTGATTTCGAGGTAAGGTGCGGCGTTGAGTTCCGCCACTCAATACGCAATGCCTCCAGAATTCGGCAGAAAGTGTAGATTATAGTGTTTTAATATTAGGCTCCACTTTGCCTACCCTGCTAACACGGTGGATACAGCGTGAAGCTGTAAAAAGCGCATCTATAAAAAATCCGATACGTTGTTTGTACGTATTTATGTAGATTTTTTAACTCTTGCTCCACCGCTTCCGACATAGACATTTTTCTGCAACAACGCGATTTTTGCGTGCGCCGCGGGCATCGTCAAATTATAGCACCCGCCAGCTGAGTAATTGCGATGATGGTGCAAGTGGGAGTTCGACGGCTTATTCATTTTTAATTGTGTTTAAATAAATGTAAAAGTATAAATCTAAATATAAATGTAAAAAATTTAAATGTATCTATGTATATAAATTTTATTGGCTTGCATAATATAACGCGTCAACTCTGCACCACTATGCGCTACGATGCGCTACGATGTGAACGTAGCACAAAACGAAAACGAAAACGCATAAATATTATAAGGTTTACGTACTGGAAATGCTAAACATTATTAGCTCAATAATATCAGTTTTTTGCGTCCCGCTGTATACCGCAAACAGCAGAGTGACTGGTGAACCACTCCATTCCCATTAAGACACTTCCGTTCCCCATTTTACGCCGAATTCTGGTGGCATTGCGTGTTGAGTGGCGAAACTCTCAAATATTTATTGAAAATATGAAATATTTATATTTCATTTCCTCGAGTGAAAATCGAACCCACAACTTGTCATATTTACAGTCACACGCTTGTGCCCCCGTGCCCCAACTGACCTCAATCAAAATTTTCCTTTGCGTTATATTAATTCAACAGTTAGTTTATTTTTCACTTAACATTTTTAGCATATCAACAATTAAAGGTAGGCGTAGGACCGTCCTAATGTCGGTACCAAATACGGCACCTGTCCCGGTCACCCATTATTGGGTAAAAGAGAAAAGTGTATGTGGGTTCCTCCTTCCCACGTGGAGTGGAGGACCTCCCCGGAGTGCATACATTACGGCAAGCATTGTCGCCGCCCGCCTCACGGCCACACGCATGCCCAACACCACGGTCAATTGAAAATGAACTTAATTATTATTATCGATTTAATTTTTTCGAAACATTTGAAAAAACTATTAAAGTTGTTCAATTTAGAATTCTTTGTTTTGATAAATAATAATAATAATTAGCTTCACGCTGTATCCCGCACACAGCAGGGTAGGCAGAGGGAACCTAGTGTTAAGACACTCCGTTCCCCCAGTGTTTTGATAAATATTATTTATAAAAAAAAATACGAGAACAATGCATTGGTGTAACTTGTTGTGAATATACGTTTTAGTTTCGATGAGACTTCTAACTGGTGAGAAATATGTTATATATGAATTTGGAAGTAAAAATAGAGGCTAGTCGTGGCGCAGGAGCAGGAGGGTTCGATCCCCACTCGAGGAAATGAAATATTTATTTAAAAAAAAATTAAAATTAAATTAGCTTCACGCTGTATCCCGCACACAGCAGGGTAGGCAGAGGGAACCCAGTGTTAAGACACTCCGTTCCCCACTTTCTGCCGAATTCTGGAGGCATTGCGTGTTGAGTGGCAGAACTCAACGCCGCGCTTAACCTCGACACCAGAGAAGAAGAAAGGAAATATAAATTATATAACATTTACTTAAATATTTATTTAAATTTATATTTTCATTTTTTCGCTCTGGGTTCGAGGCAAGTGGCGTTGAGTTCCGCCACTCAACACGTAATGCCTCCAGAATTCGGCCTCGAAAAGTGGGAAACGGAGTGTTTTAAAACTAGGTTCCCACTACCTAAGTTAAATAATTATTATGTATAATCTGTGATAATTCGATATCGAGTGTTAATTGTATCACATAATATAAATTCAACGCACGCCGGCGGCGTAAGCGCAGCTCCAGATAACATTAGCATGTTAATGAAGGGGCGTGTCGGAGAGCTCGTCTCCCACGCGCCCGCGTCTCTCCACTTCGCGTCCAGTGATATATGCTCGTTTTAATAACCAATTAAGTTGTGCTGGTTATCTTGGTTTTTCCACTTTTAGATAGATATTTATAATATTTAATAAACATATCTGAGAAAATATTTAAGAATTAATTCTTAGTATGAGGTACTCTGCTTAAAAATTGAGAATATATTTTTCACATTGTTACTTTCTATTAATTTTAATTGTAATAAAAAAACTGTTTTAAGTTGTCTTATTTATTTATGGTGAAGCATTTGAGCAGGTATACCGTTTAGGTAGCCTGATTAACATAGTAACGAAGGGGCGTGCTCGCCGGTAACTCACGCCTGCACAAAATAAATCATTTCACTCTGGAATGCAGTTATAATGGACCTCTCGCATAAGGTATTTAATTGAAGAATTTAGCCAAAATTTTTATGAAAAAACAATGAAGCTACGGAAACGCTGAATTTTCCATTGTTAGATTTTTTTATGAGTAAAATTTCAATATAATTTTGACCTTGCTCGTCTATGTTAAAATCTTATTTATTATTTTTTATAAAAATAATAAATAAGATTGAGGCCAGTTGTATCTACATACACAAGCTTGTGACTGTAAACGCGACTGGTTGTGGGTTCAATCTCCACTCGAGATAATGAAATGTTTAATATTTCCATTCTCCTTGATCTGGTGTCGAGGCAAAGCGCGGCGTTTAGTTCCGCCACTTAACGCCCATTGCCTCGATAATTCATCGGAGAATGAGGACCAAAGAGTCTTAACGCTAGATTCCCTCTGTGTGACTTTATTTATCCATCTTAAATAATAATAATAATAAATAAGATTAACTATTCGCATATAATTCGTTTCGATCTCATTTCGCATTGTCACTTTTCGCGCGAACCAGATTAGTATGGCGGTGATTAAATTCGAGATCACCGATCAGTCCCTGCCCGCCGCCGCTGTATTCTTATATTGTCCTCTAATTTACACGCCGGCCAATTAAGAGCCCCGCATCGGAACTTACTTTGGATTTGCATAGGTACCTACTCGACATTTTTAATTGGTTATATTTTATAATTATCCAGAGCACGCTGGTGATGCACTTGTTGGGATATCTCAGCTATAATGTAATATATAAAATTTTAATTAAATTATATTTTCTACATAAGATTATTGATGACAGTAGATACAAAAAGTTGATACATTTTTAGTTACCAGTATATAGTATTTATTGCAATTTTATGCTCTTAATATTGACAATTTGTAACGTTTACACTTTACTTTACTTTCTATATTAATGGTTATTAACATATTTTTAATTTAATTTTAATTAGCTCCATGTTGTTTTTTTTTCAGCTTCTTGTTGTATCCCGCACACAGCAGGGTAGGCAGGGGAACCAAGTGTTAAGACACTCCGTTCCCCTCTTTCCGCCGAATTCTAGAGGCATTGCATGTTGAGTGGCGGAACTCAACGCCACCCTTTGCCTCGACACCAGAGCGAAGAAATGGAAATATAAATTTTAAATAAATATTTCATTTTTAATCAGTTAACATATTTTTAAGTTTTACGCACATAATTAGATATATTTACTAGCGAATCTATAGATACTTTCTGGGGGATGTGTAGACTGATCAGATATATATGTTCGTATTAACATTTTTTAATGTTTCATTTTTCAGGGCAAATTTTTTGTCAGCAAAATTTTTGTGGTGGACATAAGACTCTTCTGGGGTGGGCACGATCCACCTGGTCCCTCTTATATTATATGTGTATCATTTAATTCAGTAAAGTATTCAATTATAATAAGAATATTAAATAAAACTACAAGAAAGTAAATAAATATCTTATTTGTTCGACTTGAGCAGATGGGTTCGTGCGTATAGTGGGTGGCATCTACATTCGTCACCGCTACCCAAGAGCAAGGTGAATACGAGCAAGTCTTAAGTGAACATAGTTATTGTTGTTTTTTTTGGCTTAATTACTTGAATCAAGTTAAAAAATATTTGAAGTCAGTCGTGGCGCAGGGGCACAAGCGTGCGACTGTATACGCGATAGGTTCTGGGTTCAATTGCCACAATCACGCAAAAACGATGTTCGATTTTCCAGACATAAAATAGTTTTTTTTTATTTATTTTTTATAATTTATTAATAGCGGATAATAAGCAAGTCGTTTTGAGACTAGAAAAATGACTGGATTTTTTTTTCTCAAAACGACTTGTTATTTAGGTATAAATATTAATATATGAGATTGATGACAGTGGACGAGGCGAAAGAGGTATGTAGAGACCGTAGCGTTTGGCGCTCCGTTCTCTCTGACTAGCCCGCAAGGGATAAAGCGTGAAGCTAAGTTAAGTTAATATTGATATATACCTATTAAGATAATAAAAACTCGATGATAAGTAAAACTTACAGAATTAATGTTTTCTTTATTACTACACTGAATATAAATCAAAAGCAACTAATAGTTCTGCTCTTATTCCTATAACCTTCGTGAACTAAATGTTTTTATTGATTTCTCTTATGTATTTTATCCTATTAAATTGAGTCATTTGACTATTAGTGGGTAGTTTAAAAGGTCTAAGCGCACGACGATGGGAAGTGACTCTCTTTTGTTAAAATTTTTGACTTCAAAATATTTTTATTCACCTTACTATGCCCTTTTTTTTCAACTTCACGCTGTATCCCTTTTATAACAGGTTAGGCACAAGGAACTTAGTGTTAGGACAATCCATTTCCCTATTTACCCATGGAATGATGGATCTCAATGCCGCGCTCTCTCTTCTTGCCAAATCGAAAAAAAAATACATAAAAGAATTCCACCGAGCGGGAATCGAACCTATAACTGTCGCGTTTACAGTCTCACGCTTTTGCCATTGCGCCACGACGCCCTCAGTTTACTATGTAATTTAAATATACTGTCTAAAGACTCACTTTCAATATCTTATCCAAATCTTCGTACTTCCAGCTCTGAGAGTAGAGAGCTCGCGGTGGCCTCTATCAAAGAATCGCGCTCTATGCAAATGCAGTTTTTGCAACTACCAATTGAAGAGCAGAACGAAACGAATACGAAACGGCTGGGTGGCCGAACGTGTGCCTATATTAAGTACCTACCTATATAAAATTTTATTAAATAATATTTAATATTTTCCTTGTAGAATTTAATATTTTCTTTTCGTCGCTTTAATGTGGAAAAGCGCGACGTTGAGTTCCGCCACTAAATCGCCTTAATGGGAACGGAGTGTCTTGACACTATGTTCGCAGGTTCCCTCTGCCTACCTATTGAGTGCGGGATACAGCGTAAAGCTTAAAAATGGAACACTATTGTATATATAAATCAACATAATTAAATTTAATTTTTGTTATTATAAAAATTTCCTTTGTAATATTCCAATATTTAAATTATAAAGACATAAATACAACAGTCATTCATTCAAACACAATCGTTATTCTAATAAACGTCACTAATTGTATCTGTGGACGACAACGGCTTGAATGTTTCACCGAACAACAACTAGTTTACATATTATTATAATATTCAAAAATTGCTCTCAACAACTGAGTCATCCACCGTCAGTTCTGGGCCCAGGTCTGTTAAGGTGCGACTTCCTTGTATTTTTTATATTTATTATAAAAGATTATCTTAAAAAATGTCAAGATTTTTTTTTCTTGTATTATCATTGTTATTATCTCTACGTATAGAGCCTGCATGTAAATATGCTATACTATTTGTATCTTAGTATAATTTGATAAAATTAAATTACAAGCGCTTATAAAATTATTCTAAAAATATTTTTTATAAACTACATAGATACTTTATAAAAAATATAAAAGATTGCGGCGTTGAGTTCCGCCACTCAACACCAAATGCCTCCAGAATTCTTCGGAAATTGGGGAACGGAGTGTCTTAACACTAGGTTCCCTCTGCCTACCCTGCTGTGTGCGGGATACAACGTGAAGCTATAAAAACATAGATATATTAAAGTTTGCAGCAAAAGAAAAAATAGAGTACGTTATAAAAAAACTAATAATGATAGGAGAATTGTATTTAGGTAATATATTATAGAAAAATACATAATCTAATATTCCTATACAATACTATGAGAAACGACGTGTAATTTAATAATTTATATTACTTATATTGGCAATAACAAGATAACAAGATGGTATTCTCTTATCATCCGGCAACGTGACATTATCAAGGCTGCAGAGCTGTACCTTAAGACGGTATTTTTTGCGCGAGCAGCTCACTGCGACACAACAATAAATTAGATGCGTTGAAATGTTTGTGTTGTGGCGTCGCGGCCGCTGTCGGCGACGCCGCACGCGCATACATTATCGCACAATACCGCGGGGGGCGCCCATTGTGTCCTCACACTCGCTCCTCCCTCCTCCTCCCTCCGTCTCCCACCCGACCCTACTGCCCTTAATGAAGGATTCATCGCGAGAGGTGCAATTATGAGATAAAATCGGACTATGTGTGGTCACAAAAGCAAGGCCAAACTCTTAAGTATTTTACTCGATCGAGTTCATACTTCATGGGGCGCGATGAGGGCTTCGTAAGTAATAATTTAGGATTTCCGCAGGTTCCGTGCCTTCTAATGACCAGATAATTGTAAAGCAGGTGCGCTCGCGCCAGCTCACGCCAGCCGCACACGCCAATCGGGTTCGGTGAATGAATCAAAACGTTTGTGTATTTTTTTTTATTTCGTTGATTTTCATAACCTAAATTTAAACAAAAACTATAGACATTCAATAAGGTTTTAAATTCATCAATGTTTCAAGAGTTCAATATTTCAAAGTACTTATCTACAATAGGAATTGAAACTTCAATAAGTCTAAGTATCATAATTATAATATTTATATTTGCAAAAATATATTGTATAAATACTCTTTTTTTATCATTCTAATTAGTAGGTATAGTTTTTTAAAAAAAAATGGTATAAACGTCAGATCTATTGAAAATATGTTTATATTTTTAACTTTCACGTATAGGTAATAAACGAGATATTTAATAATAAAATTTATTACACTATATGAAAGCAAGCTGTTACAGCAAGCAAAATATTTTTTTTGAGACCACCTGGCACACACCCGTCAGAGTGAAGAACAAAAACTTAAAGAAAAAACGTCATAATATTTGAATATTTGAAAAAAATAATTAAGGCTGCCGAATATCACCTGTCGTGGGCACGGGATATACACATTTGCATAGAAACTATTTTTTAAGAGGTGGCATTAATCTTGAATACCGTCAACATGGCGTCCCTTGTAATCGTGATAACACTGGAGAGCAATACGCTTTTTGTGATGCAAAGCATAAAAAATGTAGTATAATGAAAATTTAAGTATATACAATGTGATAACAACTGACATAAAGTTTCAAGACACGCGCCAGCGAGTCCAGCCAAGTTATAAAAACTGGAAACGCGCAATGTGTATTTTACACGTACCATTTCACTTTTGAGCTCTTCGTAACTAGTAAGCCAATGAGACATGCATTAAATTAACCATATTTGTTAAAATCTGCTAGCTCGTATTTAATCTCAGTGAACACAGAACTTGGCACCCATGTAGATCTCCCGACTTTATTTTATCGGCGAAGACGAAAATGACGCACTACTTAACATTTAACTTGGCTCTTATTTCACATTTATGTTTTAATGGGATTATTATTTCTTTAAATGCTTAATACACAAAATATGTGAAAAATCTAAATTATTATTATTTTTCGAAATTAAAATTCGACGACTAAATATTTTCATTGAATAGATATAAATATACAGATGAAGTCATTTGATATTTATATCTTCGAAACTCGTCACATTCATTGTCTAATGAAACATCTATCTAATCATAATAAATATTCATCCATTGTCAGAGGGAACAATCCTGTGTTTTAGATTCCAAATAGCTACAGCATAACAATTATTACTATCGTTTGAAAATATACATTCCACTTACATCTTATTTTTTTAAGCTGATCTGGCCGTACACACCGTGGTGAAGGGCCACAAGCCTGTAATCGCGACGGTTGCGGTTTCAATTCCTATTTGGCGAAATGAAACATTCATTATTTTTATTAACTCGCTCTGGTCACGAGGCAAAGTGCGGTGTTTAGTTTCGCTGCATATTTATATAATATTTTAAAAAAATAAAAATTAAATTAAATTAAAAAATTAAATTTATTACCTTCAAAAGTTTGTCTTAATTAGAAGCTAGTAACTTTCGTAATATAACAAAATTATATAAAACTAGAGGGCGCGCGCGGCTTCGCCCGCTTATTAGGAGTGAATTCTAAAAAAACCACGAAACACGTGTTCAATAAAATATTTTTAACAGTCTGAATTTAAATTTTTATAAAAATCGGTGGCAATTTAAAGATTTTTCCATATAAACTTTCAACCCCTTATTTGAACCCTTAGGGGGTGAATTCTTAAAAACCATGAAACACGTGTTCAATGAAATATTTTTAAGAGTCTGAATTTCAAATTTTATAAAAATCGGTACAGATTAAATTTTTTTTCCATACAAACTTTCAACCCCTATTTCATCCCTTTAGGGTTAAAATTTTTCAAATTCCCTTCTTAGTGGATGTCCAGAATATGAAAATAAACATCTGCCCAAATTTCACGTTTCTACCATCAGCGGTTACGGCTCTGCGTGCGTCTTACCTCAGTCAGTGAGCACAATTCCTTTTATATATATAGATTAAATATAAGTTTATGTAAATATAATAAAAGCATGTATCTTAATTCTAAAAAAAACTTAGTATTAGAGCTTTTGTGATAAATAAATCGATTATCTAAAACCCGTCGAGACTTGAAGCCTATCTTGTAGCGTCCTGTACAAGGGGAGTAGGTAATAAATGCTAATACTTTGAGTAGGCATGTATTTTGTGATATATTGTAAAAATTAAAGATTCTATACCTTATAGTCTTAGCAAATTTTAATTAAACTAATGAAACTGACGAATGATTTGTATAGATAGGTAATTTCAAAAGATATGACATGAAAAACTAAATTTATTAACTCTGAGACTAGGCTCTCCCTACCTATTTTACAAGCACAACGAAAGTAAATTGTTATAAGCCACATACATACATACATATGTATATATATATATATACCTAATGATTAACATTGATCTTAATCGTATACTACTTATTATATTTTTTTAATAAATCAGTAAATTACATTAAAACATTGTGAAATCGATTCCAAATTCTTTGAAATAACGTAATTTTATAAGTTAAATTGAATAAACGGTTCAACGTTGCGTGTTTCATAATAACAACGAAGAACGCGGTGTAGGTGCATGCATTGTGCAGTCAGTAGCGCAGCCGCAGGCGGTCGTGGATTTCTTGTTCTAATTTTGGAAACAGACCAGTTTTTTTTTCTATGTTTATATTCAGCTTCACGCTTTATTTCTCATATAGCAAGATAGGCAGAGAGATCCTAGTGCCAAGACACTTTGTTCTCTGCTTATCGTGTCGTTGTATTGCTGAATGGTGGACTGACTCAGCTCTGTTGTTTTTCATAATAGAGAAATTGAAAGAGATCATTGCCTCACATTGGGAGCGATCTCAAGAAGCCTCGATGACTTACAATTTTTCCCTTAAAGAAAATATAACATTACGGTTTTTTTATATTAAGAAAAAATCCTACATGTATTATATATTTTGGAATAAGTAATGGACATAACACACTATTTGTTGCATGCTTACATATTTGTTACAGAAGTATATAATTTATGTAAAATTAAGATTAATTTATATCTAGAGTATCCTAGAAAATATTTTAGTATTCGGATGAAGTGCTATGTTCCATAACTGTTAACATATGTATTTTTGGCAAACTGAAAGTTATTAAATAGGTGTTAGTCTACTAATTTAGTAAAACTAATTTAGCAAAAACTTTTACCGAAGTTTTTCAACATATTACAATATACAAATACAACAATACCCTCCGGGTTATTATTCAACGAACTTCCCCTTTTTACAAATCCATTTTATGGAAATCAGATCGGTTATAAGAAAAGTTTTTCTGTTTATTTTGACTGATGAATGAACCTTAGAATAATACATTATACCTCTACTTTGTAACACGCAATGTTGTCTACATGTATTTTTTTCAGCTTCACACTGTTTCCCTCATATAGCAGAGTAAACATTGTGAAGCTAGTGTTACGACACTCCGTTTCCCACCCTCTGCTGAATTTTCAAGATATTGCGTTTTGAGTTTCGAAACTCAACGGCGCGCTTCCGCTTTGGTACCACAGTGGAGAAATGAAAATATTAATAAACAATAATTAATAATTCATTCATAATAAAATTGTTCCCAACCTTATCACATTTCTTAACAACATGATTAGAGGACAGACACGCGCGACCACGTAACCGAATTTCGAATAATGCGAGCGGCAAGGCCGGTCAGTCACTTTAGCAATAGACGTGCGTAACGTGGTGTAATGTATGAATCACTGATTTAGTCACTTTCTCGTCTTAATCTGTTGGTCATTTTTCTTTGGCCTATTTATTTCTGTGAAGTATCTATTTTCCAAGAATAATTGATGTTAAGGCCAGTCGACCAGTCGAGACGCAGGGGCACAAGAGTGCGACTGTAAAAACAGGTTGTGGATTTGTTTCCATTTGAGGAAATTAAATATTTAAATTATTTCTTCGCCCTGATGTCAAGGCAAAGAGCGGCGTTAAGTATAAACATAACTTTACACATAAAAATTTATGTGTAAAGCATGATAAACAAACTTTTTGATTTTTCCAGTGGTTTGTCGAGGGATTAACCACTTGCCTCATTCTTTACACATCCGTATAACATAACATAAGACAGGAAATTATTTAGAAAATCCATTATAGCTTTTAAAATGTTATAATATCCATAAAGTCCAGTATTTCAAATAGCTAAATTATAAAAATTACTGGCCATTTAAACTTAAATCCTTGTAATTGTATCAGCTTGTGTGCAGGACCGGTGTATCGTTGTTAAGTGGATCAGGAAGGCCCAATTTGTCGGCGCTACTAAATCATTGGACAAAAGAGCCGCCTGATGTACGCCCGATCTAAATCGATTTGTTCAAATTATGACGGCGGCGGCCAATTCTCTTTAGCGAGCCACCAACCTTCTTTTTAGTATACACAAAAAATTGCTAATTACATCAAGATGCATTGGCCACGATGAAGTAATTAATCATAATAATGTCTAATGTCGTTTTGGAATTAAAATTATTTGTTTACGCCATTTAAATGTGGTTTTTTTTATAATCGATCTTATATGCAAATAGAATATATTAATTATAAGTATTTCAGTAAATGTTAAATGAGAGCCAAGTAAAATGTTAAGTAATGCGTTGTTCTAGAATTTACTGAAATTTTACCTTGAATTTTATTCCGAGTGTACAAAGAACTCAGCACTCATATAGACCTCCCATTTTCTAGTCGGTGAACATTTAACTTGGCTCTCATTTCATATTTGTGTTTTTGATGGGATTAAACTGTGTCTACTGAATACAATCATATATATAATAAGGCAAGTCATAGCGTAGAGGCACAAACATGTGACTGTAAATTCGTAAGGCAACGGGTTCGATCCACTCGAAAAAATAAAATATTTTATATTTTCATTTCTTCGATCTAGTATCGAGGCAAAGCGCTGCGTTAAGTTCCACCATTCAACGCACAATGCCTCTGGAATTTGGCGGAGAGTGGTGGGTGAGTGTTTTTACAATAGGTTCCCTCTGCCTTCCCTGATACAGCGTGAAACTGAAAAAAAAATACAGTGTCTTCTCTTATTTGAGGACATGAAAAAGTATTTTAATTTATTTTATAGGCAATAGCTAATATTATGCAGAAATACACAATGTAAAACCATAGGGAAAAACATAAATATGTATGGTAATATATGGTTTGTTATACCTACTAATAATGACTGTACAAAAATACCGGAAGTAAGGGGAATGAGTGTATGTTTGAAGTGGATTATCGAAAACTTTAATAATTATACGACAGCCTACGCCATATGCTGAGGTCGTTAACTAAACCGAACAGGGTACAATGTAGTCCCGTTACATTTCGCCACCTTTCCATATAAATCAATATTTTATAATTCATTGATATGTTTATTTAAAGAAAAATAAATAAATCAGCTTCACCCTGTATCCCGTACACAGCAGGGTAGGCAGAGGGAACCTAATGTGAAGACAATCCGTTCTCCACTTTCCGCCGAATTCTGGGTGCTTTGCGTTTTGAGTGGCGGGACTCAACGCCTTACGCCGCCCTTTACCTCGACACCAGAGCGAAGAAAATGGAAATATGTATAAATTTTAAATAAATATTTCATTTCCTCGAGTGGGGATCGAACCCGTAACCAGTCAGTTTACAGTCACACTTTGTGCCGGTGCTTTGGTTCTCTGCGCCACAACTGGCCTCGAAGAAATGTTAAAAATATTATACGACATAATTAAAAAATATATATTTGTATAAAGCGAGTGGCTTGATAAAGAAAATTATGAATGAAAGTAAAGTTAAGAAAATATACATATATACTTACGGTATTATCATGAAGATGTTTGATTTCGTATTTCTTTCTTTACTAAACTAAATATAACATAAATATAAGCTTATATTTATTAACAACATTTCTTTTTATAGTAACTAAAATATAAATGACTTGTTAGAAGACTAACTTACGAGTATAAACTGTATAGAAGATACCTATACCTATTCAATAATACTTTCGTTTATCTAATTCTGAAAGAAACTAAACAGGGGCAGGTCACGTTTGTTTAAATAACCCAAAATAGTTACTCCAATGATTTCCTAATTACTTCCAATGTTTCAATTGGTAAACACACATTTTACTTTTGTTTAAGAGAAAATATAGGTAGGGATATCTCTCTACCTATATTTTCAAGCTATCTCTATCTATTTTTAAAGGTATTCCTTTATATGAAGTATAGGTATATATTCCCATAAAATGTAAGTACCTATATATGAGAAGAATTATTATATTACCAGTCCCCAACAACTTTGAATTTAAAAATATCGACCCACTCATTTTTAACCGACTTCTGTAAGAAAAGGAGGTTATCAATTCGACTGTATTTTTTTTATGCTTGTAACCTCAGAACTTTTGACTGGGTGAACCGATTTTGATGATTGTATTTTATTTAAAGCTAAAGCTAGTGCTTCCCGTGTGGTCCCATTTTTTTTTGGTCCATTTCTGACAATAGCATCTATGAGAAAATCACATAAGTCTTAAACTTGCATTAAGTATGTGCGCAACAAATGGACGAATAACTCGATATCACGCCAACCGATTCCGATGATTCTTTCTTATTTGAAATGTATTCTTTTAAATAAAAATCAATCTTCAAGGATAGTTTGGTGATAGTCTGTTAGGTTTCGATTAAGGGATCTGGTGGAAATTCAAAAAGTTTGTTTTTTTTTTGGTAAAAAATATACTGTAATAGTTACAAGGAAAAACATTATTAAATTTTTTTTAACCAGCTTCAAAAAAGAGGATGTTCTAATTTTATAGAGGATGTTCTAATATTAATACAGGTTCCCAATTCGCCCGAATATTTTTTGTGTGTTCTTGTCAATGTGTCAAAATGTTAGTATGCACAATGTTACCTAATAAAGTTTGAAGTTTTACATAGGACAACATTTTACATTACTTACTGAAAAATAAAAAATAATTTTACATAAAATAATTTAAGTACAACGTACTTTGATTTTGTTAAATAAAAAAAAATCAAAAAAGATTTTATAATTTTGAAGTCGGTGTCAAGCTACTACTACAACAACCTTACTACAATATCTAACTATTGTACTAATCCAGTTTTACTTGGCATCGACTTAGTGTTACAAAATTACAAAATCTTTTTTGAATTATTTTTATATATTAATGTATGAAATTAACTACAATTATAAGTTTGGAATGATTTTTATTCTATGAAATATCTTAATTTTTTTCACTTTTTTATTTTTTTCCTTTATGTGCACCGCAAGTTCTCACCTATTGCAATGTCTTATAATAATAAATCTTCGGAAAGGTTATAGGTTTTGATTACGCGGCGAATTTTATATAATACAAAATGAGACAAACGGACAACAAAACGATCCTATGAGAATTCCATTTTTTCCTTACGGTACGGAACTCTAAAAAAAACAAGCAAATTATTTATTTAGCCATATCAGACATCAAAGCCCATTAGGGCAGGCACCTCAAAGAATGACGTCCATAATGACCAACGATTTGTGTTGACGCCATCTTGCGAATAAATATTCTACAAATTAACCTCCTGGCGCCCACCTGGCTTTGCTAATAGCTGGCCCATGTGTCGACTGACTGATAAGCTTTTAAGGAATTGTTAACAAACCGTGAAATGTCGTTATGGGGATTACTTTTTTTTTGCCAATCTCAAAGTAGTTTGTAATTAAAATTTGAAATTTCATTTTTTTTCAGCTTTACCTTGTATTCCGTATGTAGCAATGTAGGCAGGGGCAACTTAGTGTTAAAGCACTCCGCTCCCCACTTTTCGTCGAATTGTAGAGTGGTTGCAAGTGGCGAAAGTCAACGCCTCACAAACAAATGCTTCAACATTAAAGCGATGAAAATATTAAATATTTCATTTCCTCGAATGGGAATCGAACCCACAACCTGTCGCTTTTGCAGTCACACGCTTGTGCACCTGCGCCACGACTGGCCTATATAAATATTGTTACTTTTCCAAATAGCTATATACTAATATTTTAAAATATAATAATAAGTATAACTCGTGGGCGCTACTTTTATTCCATTTTTTTTTCAATATTACCTGAGACACGCGCTCGGTTAACTAAAACTGATTATTCAAAATTCTTGACATCTGGAATGGATTACCATTTACATAAAACATTGATAAAGTTTCATCCTTTGCAGATGTTAGACGTTGTAAAATATGCAGTAAAATAATAGAGTACAAAATGAAAGTTTATTATACACATAACAATACAACACTATTTCTAATATTTATATTTGAACTGATTCTTCTTTAAGTATTATAAGCTTTAGAGTTTAGACGAATATAGAATCCGATATTAAAGATACAGGAGTTTTTTTTAGGAGTTATGCTGTATCCCGCACTCATAACAGGTTAGGAAGGGAATCTGGGAACTTAGTCTCAAGTAATTCCGTTCCTATTAAAATACATCCGGAACCGGCGGAACTCAACGCCGCGCTTTGTATCGCATAGGAGTTTATTATTATAGTTTTACAATATTAATTCCATGTTGTTAATCTCGTACTTATATTATAATAATATAGTTTTTAGTGTATATTTCAATATATTAAAACGCCAACACTGCACAGTGCATACAAGTAATTAGAATATTAAAGTGTGCAGCTTATTTCGTCGGTATTTTGACAATTAAATACATTATGCATATATTATAACTGTAGCTGTAATTAATGTTCATACAAAAAATAGTATTACCATAATATAAGCTCTTAGGCCGGTGAGGATATAAAACGATATATATTTTTTAAATTTTGAATAATGTATAATATTTTCGCACGTTTAACAGAGTTAACTCTTTCCATCTTATTTAAGTACAAGAAGTCGAACGAATTTATCAATATATGGAACATATATGTTATAAATATTATATACTGACTCGTTTACATTTAGAATAATATATATACGTAAATGTTAGTGTCTACTTGTACCATTTTATAAATCTAAAACCAAGTATGTGTAAGTATTAAATTTAGCAAATATAAGCAACAGAAGACAATCAATCTATAATATTTATTGCTATATTTTCAACTATCATCAAAAAAAGAAGATTCGTCATATATGTATAACAATCAACAATCATACATAATTCAAATATTTCACGTCCCCTACAAAGATAATTTTACCTAAGCACTTTATATAGCGTTATAGGTAATTCGTCACTTGGAAGTGAAGCATTGAATTTAAATATAAAAAATCATAACAGCTTCACGCTCTATCCCGCACACAGCAGGGTAATCGGAGGGAACCTAGTGTTAAGACACTCCGTCCCCCACTTTCCACTGAATTCTGGAGGCATTGAGTGTTGAGTGGCGAAGTTGAACGCCGCGCTTTGCCTCGACACCAGAGAGAAGACATGGAAATATACATTTAAATAAATATTTCGTCTCCTCGAGTAGGCACCGAACCCGATATATATATTTTTTTATTTTATTTTAAAATAATAAAGTAACAATATTATTGCATAGCTACTAAAATCCACAATTGGAATGTGGCTAATCTGTTAATTTTCGCAAAGCACTATCTCTATAATATATGAACATATTACAAGAAGGGGTAGAAAAATAAGAAGCGAAAATAAGAACATCATTAAAAAAATAATAATATAAAATCCACCTAGGAATATAAATAATCTATCTAACATAAAGACCAATAAAAGTAAAATCTAAATTATATTATAAGTGCATACGCCCTCGGAACCGGAACCACCCTCTCAAATACCAACCACCACTTCTGACAGTAAAAAAAAACCTCAAAAAAAAAAAACTCGGCCGGCACCGGCAGACGATCATCGGCAAAATCAGTTTGCGCCGAGCGACCGTACGCGGAGGTTGTGTTGCTCTCAAGTTTAACCGCTGCTACTAGCGTTCGCGTCTTTAATTCCGATAAAGTAAACTTACCAAAACTATATTATGAACAAGTATTCATCTACCTCATTTATAAGTGACGTTTACATGGTGCTGTGAAATATAGTATATGGTTAAAAGAACGTTAATTTACGCAACAACAAAATAAAATTACCTCAGGATGGGTAAGTTAAAAAAAAATGTTATTTTTTGACAGTTATAGAAATAAATATACTAGAGCTTGTGCATAAAAAAACTAAATCACTATAGTGTTGTACAATGAAAAAGTAATAGTTGTCAGAATTATTAATTGTTACATTTCAAAAACATAAAATACTAAATTACGTATAATTATACTATATATATATGGTTTTCGAATGTATAGTAATACAATTTCTTTAATGTTCTTCTCTAAATAAATTGTAATGAATCCATCTAAAGTATAAAAAGAAGAGTGTATAGTAAGATTCAATCAAAATCTTAAAATGTTAAAAGTGATTCAATCGTTATGAATTCACATAAATACAATACAATTTAAAAAATATTTCATTAGGTTTAAGTAGTTGCAAAATGACTTTATTTTGATTGTTATTTGTGAGTAGAATTTCATCAATAAATAAAAAAATTGGGTGTTTTGTTTAATGTTTAACCACAATTATTTTTATGTTGCAAAATAATTTAATGAATTTATAACCCTTGCAAATAGGTACCTATATTCTACTGTAGTCACTCTGTACGTCTGTTTATTTTTACATAAATCTTAATCGTAATGACTGGTATATTAAATATTCGATTAAAAAGAAATTTAATTTAGTGTTGAAATTCAATCTTTTATTATAATAGAAATTTTCATAAATTTCACTCAAATCCTATTAGTAAGCAGTTTTTATATAACACGAGTACTGAAATATACTTCTGTAGATTACCTATGTAGGTACAAGGTCTAGAGTAAAATTAGTAACACGAAATCAATACTCACCAAGTTAACGAATAACTCTCTATTACGTACATAATACATAAACGTACTTTGCCGATTTTAATTTATAAATAAAAAGATTTAAAGTAGATACGTGAGCAGTCACTTATACA
This sequence comes from Heliconius hermathena, assembly GCA_013403705.1. Taxonomy (NCBI): domain Eukaryota; kingdom Metazoa; phylum Arthropoda; class Insecta; order Lepidoptera; family Nymphalidae; genus Heliconius; species Heliconius hermathena. The sequence continues at coordinate 142,240 of JAAIXJ010000208.1, read as the reverse complement.
GAATAACTTATTTGAAAAGATTAATTCACAAAAATAATATGACGCAATAATATTTTTATAGGTTCTTCTTTATATCAATCGCCATGAGCATGTCATAACGTGTCGTAAGTTAATAAGAGATTAAACCACTATATAAACATGTTCAATTACATGATGAAATTTATGCACAAAAAGTATAACTTACCATTGTATTGGAAATCTTTTATAAAGTTACTAATGTAAAAATTAAATTTTAATAAGTTTAATTCGGCAGAAAGTGGGGAACGGAGTGTCTTAACTCTAGGTTCCCTCTGCCTACCCTGCTGTGTGCGGGATACAGCGTGAAGCTGATTTATTAAAATTTTAATAATACATAATATATACCTCGACGATGAGAACACCTACTATAAAAAATTGTTTAATTTATTAATAAAGAATTTCTGTTTTTCCTTTTGTACCTTGGTAACTACCTCGTCTAAAACAATATTACGGATATACCTATGTCAATCAAGATCCGTATCCTTTTCCGGTAGGCACTCCAAATTATACAATTTATTAAGTTGGCGGCCTTCTCGCTTGCAAAATATATGCCGCACTTTCACAGCGTCGTAATAATGCAAAGAGACTTTAAAAGATTAGAACATAATAGTGCGGAGGTGGACGCGTGGGAACGCTCCCAGCGTTCACGTGCCCAGACGTGCCCAGCACAACAGTTAACTACACTAAAATACAACATTAATATGCGAGATAATTTCTCATCACTCGTTCACTAGAAAATGTTTGAATATCTGAAGGAAAACCGATCTGTTATTCTGCACTGGCTCTACATGGGATCGATACGAGAAAATGGATTTTATTGGGCAAAATTCAATTTTATGATATAAATAATAAATAAGTTATAAAATAATTCGAAAACATAAACGTGCAATGTTCTCGTGAGCTATAAAACTGGAATTACTGAATCACCACACACCTGACTTTAACGTATTTAGATATTTGTTTTAGCATAACCATGCTATCAGAAATATTAATAAATAACTTAAAGGCAGTAGAAAACGACGTTAAATGTCATTAATTATAAATCTAATATGATTGTCCAGTACGGCCAACAAGACGTGACCGCCCCGAATTTAGGTTTTCCAAACTTTTGCGCATCGGAAAGACAATAATTAAAAATAAGAAAAAATCCTAAAATTAAATCTGCACAGCCATTTATAGCTAATTTTAATGTGGCCACAACTTATTGACCGTACTGTACTGTAGCTCTGTGGGTTATTGAAATGTGTACTGCGTCGCGTAGGCCCGCGCTCTTAGGAAAGACGGCAATAGTGCTTAGTTAGTGGTTCCGGATACGAATCGGACGTGTCGGATGTCGGAGTGAGTCACGCGGCGGCGCCCACGTCGGACTCACTGCGCCCACTGGCGCCCAGCCCGCACATATCCGCGCGGTATCGATTTATTGTTCTATCACAATATATCGATTATTTTTTATTATAACTATTTATAGCGTACTTTATATAATATTATAAAAACTATTATTTGCAAAATATTTATCTGCAAACTGTACAGTGTAAGCAAAATAATTGTGGGTTCGATCTAATAATCGTAGGAATAGTAATGTTAAAACTATTTACACTTTCTTTCTTTGGCAACGCAATCCTCGGCGTTTGATTTTATTGCTCAGCAAATGGATCTCGAGATTGGGGGAAAATATTCTTTGTAGGTCGACGGATACAACTTTTGCTTTACCAAAGGACAATCTATAAGTTTTATATGTAATGTTGACTGACTTAAACACTTTTAAAGTTATAAGGCTATTTTTAAAGGAGTATTTTCTTTATTTTTACATTACCTTACATAATATATATACAAGTATATACATATTATAACATTGTAACAATTCGCTGTCTGTAATTTGTTTCAAAAGCAGTTTTCACTGTTGGATTATTTTTGGAAAACTTCTCTTAACGTTTTGTGTTTCTTTTATTTCTATCGATTCAAAATAAATAAAATATAGCAATTTAAAGTGCTTTGCTTGACAAAATTGCTACATTTTTTTTTATTGAATTGGCTAAAACTTTAGTCTTCAATGCATAGAACATAATGTAAGTAGATAATGTCCTGGTCGTTACACTTAAATAAAAATAATTTATGTCATCCGTCAAAAACAAATATTTTAGATGATATAGCGATGATATAAAATTGTGCATAACCAAAAAATTTTTTTTTTGTGTCGTACTGTCCTCTTAAATCCTCTTAAAACAATAAAAAATAACTTAATAATCACTTCATGCAAATTCAAATGATTCAATTGCATCTTAAATTAAAATGGGTCGCCAATATTATATGAGAGCCCCATAACGAACGTACCCGATCGACAACAACGTGACAAACGTCACCATTTTCAAAATGTAAGCAGCCACATCCGCACAGTCGCTGCGACAGATATAGCCGGCGTCTGCCGCGCGTCTAGTCTATTTAGGTTTTGGCATTGGACACTCTCAGCCGTGGGAAACCGAGTTGAACGACTGCGGAGACAGTACGGTGGATATCGGGGTCTTGTGGGCCTGTCTGCTTTACACGCGCCCATCTGCGACTCGCTCTTTGCCACTCCGTACCCAAAACCAAGACGTTACTTATACACGAAATGTTTAAACCATCGAATAACTTGGGGGTCAATCGTGGCGCATGGGCACAAAGTGTGATTGCAAACGGTGAATGGGGAACGGTGTGTCTTAATACTAGGTTCCCTCTGCCTACCCTGTTTTTTATATTTATCTACACTTAAAATCAACGTTCTGAAAATGGATAATTATATCCAACTTAATGTACTCGTAATATAACAATTAAAGAGTCGAAAATGATGTGACAAAGAGATCACTGAACTTATATTATGTTGCTAGAACACTGGCAGAGATATAAATTATGTATAGTTATATTTTATTTCAGCTTAACGATATATCTCGCATAAAGCAGAGTAGACAGTAAATAGCCTAGTGTTGAGACGATTCACACTCCACTTTCCGCCGAATTCTGAAGGCATTGCGTGTTCAGTGGCGGAACTCAACGCCAATCTTTGCCTCGACTCCACAGCGAAAAAATTAAAAAAATAAATGTTTAATTTCTTCAAGTGGGAATCGAACCCATAACCTGTCGCCTATACAGTCATTCATTCATTTTCATGATTCATTTAAGAATCTTTTCCAAATCCACAAATATAATTTGCGAAACTATACAATACAATGTTTAAAATAACAATAGACTCGAAATTTAAAAGGCGTCTAATATGTATATCGATGTCGATGCTGTCGCGAGGGTGGCGGTCGATAGCTCGATAGGGCTGGACGCGCGCCAGCTCGCCGCCGGCCAGAGGACTGTGCCCACTGCCGACATCACATTAATCCACCCTCGCGACGCCTGACTGCCACTACTATTAGTTTATATTTAACTTCTTTTTTTTTTACTGTTAGACTGAGTGTGAATTTGTACTGAATGTAAGGTTACTAGACTATTACCTGGCATGCGCCAGGTTAGTAAAAAAAATTAAAAATATAAAAACAGTTCCACGCTGTACGTACCGCATACAGCAGGGTAGGCAGAGGGAACCTAGCACTAAGACACTCCGTTTCCCAGTTTCCGTCGAATTCTGGAGGCGTTGCGTGTTGAGTAGCGGAGTTGAACGTCGCGCTTTGCCTCGATACCAGAGCGAAGATCGAATTCGAATGGGATCAAACCCACAACCAGTCGCGTTTACGTCAGTCAGTCACACACTTGTTCCCCTGCGTCACAAATGGCGTTAAATACCAATAAAACAATTCAATTCTTAAAAGTAACACCGAATTTAAAATAAATGCAAATTTACCGCTATAATAACTTCTAAAAAAGAAACGAAATTTATAAATTAAATTCACCAAGTCATGTGAATGTTATAACTGTCTCTACGTTAAAAAACCATTGTTCTTGCTTCGGACCATTTAGAACTTGTTCACATTAATTTCTATTAGTTGCTTACTGGGAAAATTGTATTTAAACGCCAAAGATAATAAGTTTTAAAGTAACCACAGTGTTTAACGCCTCTACATATTATGTGAAACATAAAGGAGGCAATCTGCAATCAGGTGGAACCCCCATTACCTATTCGCTATTATCATGTTTCAATTTATTGAAAGAATATCAAAATAATTATTGTAATATATCTATAAATACAGACAGTGATAAAATCTGCAGTAAATAAATTTTCATTTATAATAGATAATATGTGATTACTTATTATAAAAGCAACGAGAACTATTATTTTAATATGCATGGTTAAATTCTTTCTCTTGTCTTTTATTTTTGTTTATGGTAAATGTTTCGGTCTAAATCTAGACTATACACAACGTTTTTGGGTTCATGCAGCTCAGATTACAGGATTATAAACGAAATTTTCTAGTTGATTTAGTATATTGGCGTAATTAATTAGTCTTGAATGTGATACGAATAAAAAAAACTTTAAAGTGCGAGTCGGACTCGCTCATCTAGGGTTCCGTACCAATTTCAGAATTATAGATCAACGGAAAGAACTATTTATAAAATGTGGCAAACTTAAATTTGCTCTCATTTTGTATTAAATTAATTACAATTATAAGCCAATTGATTTTGTAATATAATATCTGAAAAAGCAATTTCCATTTTCCAATTTTTACTTTTATTTGTACGGCAAGTTAAGTCTACGCGAAATACCCTATAGGTTTTGATTACGTGGCGATTATTCGCCACCTAATCAAAACCTATTATTATTATATATTATATTACGTTATCTTAATTTGAGGGCGTAAGCACTCATTTTATATCAAATGAACTACAAATATAAGTTTGTAATGACTCAGACGCTTAATTTTTTCTGTACTCCAAGTAACCGTAGACCTGAATATTTAATATTAATTTCAGCTTGGTACCTCCTCGCGATCGCGAGATAAATGGTCTTATCAGACAACTCAGCGATACTATAAAGATTCCGTTTTTCGTTCCTTTTGTGGCACGGAACCCTAAAATTAAAGAAACTTTCTTGAAAACTTGATACTAACTGCTCTGTTTATGTTTCTTGAGTAGAACGCATTTGTAAAGTCATTTATTTATTTACCGCTTGTATTCTCGTAAACATATTCGTACGTAAATGCGGTTAGTTGAATTAGTTCATTTAATATTCTATTTTGGCCTAGATTTTCAAGCAAGGAATATTATTATGTATTATAAAATTATGAGGATGTTCTTATAAATTAATTTAATATTCTTATCCTTGATTTATTTTTATACATTTTGTTTACAGATGAGCGGAAAGCGCACGCGCAGCTATAGATGTGCAGTGCATCAAAGAGACCGTGAGGTCAGCTCTGAAAACGACTTTCATCTCTTACTGGAGGATCCCACACTTTTTGCCAGGTAAATATACAAAAGTTTAAATTTTTAAGGTTTTTAAGCGTGCGGTTGTAAACGCGACAGATTACGAGTTCAATTTCTACGAACCGAAATCAAAGAATACTTTTTTTGTATCGTCGCTGTGATAACGAGGCAAAGTGCGGCGTTCAGTTACGCCCTCAACACGCAATGCCTTCAAAATTAGGCCGGAAATGGAGAACTGAAGTTTCCTAACATAATGCTACTAAGTTCCCTCTGTCTACCCTGATGTGTGCGGAATACATCGAGAAGATAAAAAAATCTTAAAAATTATCTGTACAATGTATGAAAACTGTAAAAATTTTTGCATAATTTTACATAAGTACTTATATATTCCAAACTAGTGATTTTTTAAAGAAAATACGATATAAATTATATTTGCAACTGTCATTTGGTATTTAATCCACCAAAAAGTTAGTATTTGTTAAATGTAGTATGCCATGATTACTATTGCAATGACGTCAATACAATACCCACTACAAACCATGTCTCATACTCATACATAAAACTACAATTGGAATATGACCAAATAAAAATTTCAGTAAAATTTTACTATACAAAATTATTAGTGTAATTTTTTTTATTTCTTAATAAACTCAATTACTATTGACGTTACTACAAAAATTTATGTGTATTTGTCGTGTCAATCTGTCATGTACTGCGCTTTCTTGTAGTAAAACGGTTTATAAATTGCTCCAACGGCTATAAACCACATTAATATCGGAAAAGTAATGAATTCTTTATTCATTGCCTAGAAATTTATTTTTGTAATTTTCTAAATTAGACTTCTGTATATAAGTAGTTAATATTAAATTTTAAATCACTCGTTATATGGGAGTTCGTTAGTTTTGTTTAGATTTTACTAATGTTTTATTGGCTTACAGGATGGTGCACCTCGTAGCAATGGAAGTGCTCCCAGAGGAGAGGGACCGTAAATACTACCAGGAACGGTACACGTGCTGTCCGCCGCCTTTCTTTATTATTTGCGTCACATTATTAGAGGTAAGTTCACTATAATGACTAGGGTTGCTTTTGCGTGTTTTAGTATCCTTATCAATTCTAATATAGATCTTAATATCGATATAGGTATTTCGTATATATGCAAAATAGCTTAACTATTGAATCTCATTGAAACAGTAGAAATAGAGGGTGAACCGGGTGATATGGGCCCACCCCAGAAAAGTCCTGTGCCCACCCCAAAAATTTTACACGGTAATATCTATTCAAAGCTAAACCCCAGGCAATCCTCCCAGAAGATATATCTAGATAGGCCCATGTTTGTAATGCAACGAAGCGAAGTAAAATAGTGGCCCATACAGTTCGATCGTATACGGTGTATGTTATAACATATGAATTAATTATACGCCGTTAGGGGAACTAGAAAATCAGTGCATCACTTTCTACGCGCCGAACACCGCTGCTCGAGCCCCGCTCCAGTTGCTTCGGTTAATTAAAAAGTGTAATTGCGGATTTCACATCCGCACAAACAAGCGGTTTACGTGAATCACAACAATCGCTCGAACTGTTCACTTCACGCTGTAGAATATTGACACGCTATAGCACTGACTGACTGTACTGACTGTACTGACTGACGGTCTCGTCAGTTCGTCACACATTGATTCACTGCGTACGCACGGTTCCTGTGAGGCGCTTCCCGCTATGCTCGCATAGGCCGCGGGTAACGGTTTTCCCTCTATGAATAATGCGTCGTCGTTTGCGTCTTGTATCGCAAATAACGTAATTTTGATGTTTACTTGATTGTCTGTTTCTTTATTTTTTTTAGGGTTCCGTATGTCAAGGGTGAAACTAGATCGGGATATTACTAAGACGTTGCTTTTTATCTGTCACCATATGGCTGTATCTCATAAACTGTAATAGTTGGGCAGTTGTAATTTTCACAAATTATGTATTTCTGTAGCCGCTATAATAAAAATTGCTATAGAAAAAACTGAATAAAATAAATATTTGAGGGCGCTCCCATACAACAAACTTGATTTTTTTTTCGTTTTTATAGACGGAACTCTTCGTGCGCGAGTGTAACTCACACTTTATATTGACAAATCAATACGTGTGAAGAATAAAAGATCTCAGGGGAAGTTTCTAGGTTTTCAACTGATATTGTTATAATGTTATATCAATTTAACTGTGAAAGCAGAAAACCAACACAAATACAACGCGATTTCATAATATACATTTACTTCATTTTTTTTTTCAATATATTCATTGCGTGTCTAAGGCAATAATGTATTTCTTATAACGTTTATTACTTTAGCTTCAGAAATACAATTATTTCTTTTTAACATATTATACATAGAGTTCGTGTTTATTATATCTGATGAAGTAAAATTTCAGTAAGTCACCAATGAAACTAAAGTGCTTTTACTAAACTCGACGATATACATTTTATTATAATTAGAAGCTTATATTCATCTAAAATAAACAAAAATAATATAAAAAACTTTATTTTGTATTGCATAAGTCGGTGTTGCGTTAGAAATAAATAGTATTGGCTAGTTTTTATTATTTACTCATACACAGTAGTTATAAATGACACAAACAAATAATTGATGCGGAATCTGCACAATCCTCAAAAGTCTCTCAATCAAAAAAAAAACAGCTTCACGCTGTATCCCGCAAACAGCAGGGTAGACAGAGAGAACCTAGTGTTAAGACACTCCGTTCCCCACTTACCGCCTAATTTCAGAGGCATTGCGTGTTGAGTGGCGGAACTTTACGCCGCGCTTTGCCTGGACACCAGAGAGAGAAGAAATGGAAATATAAATTTAAGTAAATATTTCATTATTAGTAACGTCGCGTATTTTTCTTTAACAAGGTTGAGAGAGAGTTTCTAGTGTTAAGGTACTCCGTTCCCCTCTTTTCGTGAAATTTCTAATACAATGTATGTTAGATGGCGGAACTCAACGCCGCGCGTTATCTACATAATTACAATTATTTTATATCATCAATTTCTGTTTGTAGCTTGGCGTTTTCACATGGTATGCATGGGGCTCGGGCAGCGTGGCGGCGGCGGCGGGGCCGGTGCCGGTGGACTCGCCGCTGGTGTACCGGCCCGACCGCCGCCGCGAGCTGTGGCGGTTCCTCACCTACAGCGTGGTGCACGCTGGCTGGCTGCATCTGGCTTTCAATCTGCTCGTACAGCTAGCGGTTAGTATTTTGAAAATATGTTTATGATTTTATATAAGGTTAATTTGTAGTATAATATTAGGGTAACATGTAGAATTAAGCACTTTTATAATAGCAATTTCAATTTAGTTAAATTGTTTTATTTTGACGAGATAGTTCGACTAATTTGTCATGCAAAAAATACCTTCTTGTTTTTCCTACATGGGTAGTGTGTTATAATGTGTTAAATAGAGAACATGCTGTTTCTTATTTTACGCTAACTGTTCGAGATATTGCGTGTTGAGTGACGGAACTTAACGTCGCGCCTTGTCTATCAGAGCGGAGAAATGAAAATAATTTAATCATCCGACGGAATGGGCTTTCAACCCACTATCATTGTGATCATTGTGAATAATCAGACGTTATCCCATTGTGCTACAACTGTTTGATTTGTCTTGAAAATATAAATATCGTATTGACAAATGCGACACTTGTGTATTACATACACAATAGCAGGTTAGGTTTGGTTATTTATTACAATATATAATATAAATGGCGTGGTATCAGGTGGGGCTGCCGCTGGAGATGGTGCACGGCGCGGCGCGCTGCGGCGCGGTGTACTGCGCGGGCGTGCTGGGCGGGTCGCTGGCGGCGTCGGTGCTGGACCCCGACGTGTGCCTGGCGGGCGCGTCGGGCGGCGTGTACGCGCTGCTGGCCGCGCACCTCGCCAACGCGCTGCTCAACTACCACGCGCTGCGCTACGGCGCCGTGCGCCTCGTGGCCGCGCTGGCCGTGGCCTCGTGCGACGTGGGCCTCGCCGTGCACGCGCGCTACACGCGCGAGGCGCCGCCCGTGTCCTACGCGGCGCACGTGGCGGGCGCGCTGGCCGGCCTCTCCATCGGCCTGCTGGTGCTCAAGCACGCGCAGCAGCGCCTGTGGGAGCGCCTGCTGTGGTGGGCGGCGCTGGGCGCCTACGCCGCCTGCACGCTGTTCGCGGTGCTCTACAACGTGTGCGGGCCGCCCGCCGACGAGCTGCACTACATGCCGCCCGAGCCGCCGCCCATCGCCGGCTACTAGCCGCCCCCCCGCAACACGCCTAGTCAATTTACCTTAGTGTGATACGCGATAACTTGCATTATTGCTGCAGGAGACCGGCCCTGGACGTTTGAGAATGTTTGTTTCTTTGGTCGTCCGTAAATTATGTTACCCCTCCCGTTCCTGTGTGTGGAACGGTCCTGTGACATCACATTTTAAAATAATAATGTAATATAATCTAAAAATAGGAACACAAAACTTGTGTGAACAAGAGTATGTTATGTCACACTAGGTAAGATCTCACATAAACGAGAGCAGCCGTAACAAAAACGATAGAACGCTCTTAAAATGAATGTAACATAACTTCCGGACGGCCCCCTAAAGCGCGTGTCGTTCTCCAAGAGTTACTTCTGTTGTAATATGTTGCGCCGCCGCCTCCTCACGGCCTCCTCGCGATACTTAAGTGTTAAGTAGTCTTAATTATATTAATTGATAGGTGAACTATTTTTGTACCTACTCTCTGCGTCCGTAGTGTTAGGTCGATGGCGTTACCGCACCAGTGTTACGTTCTGTTCGGTCTGACCGCTCCGTCGAGTGCCGATCTTAATTATAGCTCTTTTATACGTACGTAAATTAGTATTGATTTTTAATGATACAATCGTAGGGCATTCGGTCGAGCGTCAGCATTGTTATGCCCAGAACACCAAAGATTAGAATAAAATGGCGTCCATACTTCAGTTTAATATTTCTCATGTTCTTCATACGATAGCAACTGTTCACTGATCCATTTAATATTAAATAACGAAAAAAAAAAGAGAAAAAAAAAACAACCTACGTAGGTTCGCTTCAATTAATTGCTCAGAATAAGGTAAATATTGAATTAATTGTAATTGCTCAATTGCAATGTTTATTATAATTTTACAATTAAAATGATTATTATGCTCAAAGGTGAGATTTTCTTTTACTGTATCCAACTGTCGCGTCCATGCTTCCTCAGTACCTTGCGGTACACCTTGATGTTTTAACAGACGTCACTACTCACTAGTGAATAGATAATTTATATTGTGTGCCTGATTCCTATTAATGTAAATTTATTGTATACTTTTAATATGTATCAAATTGTTCACAAACCGACTGATTATTTTTTTTTTTGTGTAAATTATTACAGAGTGTTTTCTCAATTTAATTTATTTTTAAAATTTATTTTTAAGCGTGAATCGAAATAATAATTATGTGATTATATGAAAAAATAAGATTGAATATGAATAAAAGTGATTGATAAAACTAATATGGCATTTATTATTTACAACAATATATACTGACAAAACCTACATAAATATAATACAATTTTTTTCCAGAAAACGCATACAAATTGTAACGTAGCTGGAATTGAAATTGCACCTCTTACCTTCACAGTTTCCAAAAGGCGCGGGTTCAAATCCCGCTACATTATTTTTTTATGTTTCCCAAAAACTAAAATATTAACCCATTTTTATTATTAAAATATCACCATAAAACTTAAACACAAAAAACAACACAATAAATAACCACAATTACATCGTTCGTATCATATTATTGTATTTCATAATAAAACTGCAACATAATTACAACTTGTGATAGTCACTACTCCATATACCATATAACCTCAGTGAATAAAAAGAACTATATTAACAAAAAATATTATACAAATCCCAAAGTTTTTTTATTTCTACATTAATCAGATAAACGAACATGATATCTATATTATTTTGTACTGTATATCTCACTAAGAGTTCATATATTATCCTAATAAGGCTATGTTAAATTACCCCCCCAAGTAAAAACTCATGTTACATGTGGCCATCGAGGCAGGCTGATATGGGAGTACTAACTGTATGTAAATGCGAAGGTTGTGGGTTCGCTTCCCAATCGGGGTGATGACTGATATTTTTATATCCCTCGGCTAAGAAAGCACGGCGCGTATAAAGAACTAAAATAAAAATTAAACAAATTAGCTTCACGCTGTATCCCGCGCACAGCAGGGTAGGGAGAGGGAACCTAGTGTGAAAACACTTCGTTCCCCACTATCCGCCGAGTTCAGGACCTATTGCCTTGCTTGAGTGGCAGATCCCTACTCTCTTTGTCTCAACACCAGAGCGAAGAAATGACAATATAAATGTAAATAAATATTTCATTTCCTCGAGTGGGGATCGAACCCACAACCAGTCGATTTTACAGTCACACTATGTGCTCCTGCGCCACGACTGGCCTCAGGCATATAGAGGTACTAAATATAATTTCATGCAAGCAACAAATGTAAATCAAACTTTCACTAAGTCATGTTACATATTGTAATATAGATAGTGAACACAAGTATAAAACAGTGAACGATAACAATTAATTAATTCTAATAAAAATAATTATTATATTTTTGGATACAAGTCTTAAAAGTTTATTTTTCTGGTTCTGGATGGTTATTGAGAAACTTAATAAAATACAAAAATAACAAACAAAGTTAACAACTTATTTCAAGTAACTTTCAATCATATTATTTACAATAAAAAGAATGTATTGATATAATTTGTTTAAATTATCTATAAGAAAACATAATAAAAAGTTTAACAATTCTCTATGGTTATTGGCAGTGCTGTCTTGACATGTTAGGGGGCTGGGTTCAACTTGCAAACATAGGAAACAAGTTATAACAAGTTACATTGTGGTGCTTTACAAGACATTTGGACGCCACATGAGAACAGGGGCCCGCGTCTTGGCCCCCCCGAACTCATTAACTTTTCCTTAAGTCTCTCATTAATTTTCCAAAGATTTTCCTTAAGATTAATTCAATTTCCGCCGAAATTTAACAATAAAATAAATTAAGTATCTTAGAACAATTAACATCGCAAACCAAATATTATATTTACTCCAACTTTGTAATACTGAATTATAAATTAATATTACAACCTAAAAATAAGTCCGAAAGAGTCCTACAGTAGCGCGCACCCATAAAGGAGTTTGTCGCTGTTGCAAATCCTTACTACATTCTGACGCGTAATCGTGAAGTTGCGAACATTCTTCATGAAGTCTTTTCTGAAAAAAAAAAAACAAATAATTTTATTAAAAGCTTCACGCTGTTTCCCGAGAAACAGCAGAGTATGCAGAGAGAACCTAACGTTCACGGCACACTTCGTCCCCAATAATTGCGCGTTGATTGGCGAAATTGATTACCATTGTCATCGACGGCAAGGGCGTCCCTGCTGGATTCGCGCCTAGGCTTGAGCATTAACATTTTTAAAGTGTTATTCCACTTTTACTTAGGAAAGAAAAATACATATTTAGAAAACGTATAAAAATTTTAACGAAGCGCGAACACGCGCCTCCTGGAAACCGACCAGGCGCTCTGACCAAAAGCTAAGCCATACGTTCTCATCAAGCTACGTCGAAATTTGTATACGCTTGTTACAACTTATTTATGTTGTTAGCATCAAGGAATGTAGCTTTCATATAAAACAAAAAAAGTAAATCCAACCAGAGTTCTAGAGATCTTAGCGTTTAAACAAACAGACCAACTCTTCCGCATTATTATCTTAGTACAGTTTGCAATGCAACGCCTCCAAAATTCGGCGGAAAGTGGGGAATGGAGTGTCTTAACATTAAGTTCCCTCTGCCTACCCTGCTGCGTGCAGGATACAACGTGAAGCTAATTTGTAACTAGCCAAAGCATGGCGTTCTCTGCCACTCGACATTCTTGTCTAGAAAATTTGACGGAAAATGGAGTGTTTTATGCAATCGCACTAGGTTCCAGCGTTAGGCTTTTAATGTAAAGAAGTAGTATATATATTTTCCCAACACTAATAATAAAGTGAGGCCAGTCGTGGCGCAGCGGCACGAGGTGTGACTGTAAAACCGACTGGTTGTGGGTTCGATCCCCACTCGAGGAGATGAAATATTTACTTAAATTTATATTTCCATTTCTTCGCTCTGGTGTCGAGGTTAAGCGCGGCGTTGAGTTCTGCCACTCAACACGCAATGACTCCAGAATTCGGCAGAAAGTGGGGAACGGAGTGTCTTAACAATAGGTTCCCTCTGCCTACCCTGCTGTGTGCGGGATACAGCGTGACGCTGAAGAGATACTAATAATAAAGTTACAATAATTTACTTGTAAATCAGTTGATGTTGTAAATATGGCGGCCTGCGCTTCAAGATCACGACGAACTGATCTTTCACCCAAATTAGCAGAACCTACTACTGTAGCCCACGGGACGTCGCTGCCAGGAGGATAATACCTGAAATTATTATTTTTTTTTAATTAGCAGATTACTATATTATTTACTAGCAGTGTTAAAATACTAAAATTCTTTAAAAATAAAAATCTTTATCCTGATTGGGAATCGAACCCACTGTCGTCGCGTTTATTCAGACCCTGTGACGCTGGGTTACGTGCTAATACTTAAATAAAAATAGGATTTGATATAGTATTAGTAGTAGTATTGTTGTATTTAATGCACATTTATAAAATATACGTATATCCAGTTGTCTGTATTGATTTAATATAAGCCATATATTGTAATATGAAACATACATTTTTTGAATTAAAGGCAAAAATAATTGAAGTATTGTAACAATATATGTACTAAAATATGTTAAATATGTAAAATAGTAGTTATTGAAATTAAAATAAATGAAGTCATTTAAATAATACAAATAATAAATGAAAAGGGGTTTACCATAAGCCTTTAGCATGAAAAGTCCAACCGGGCCTTTCATACTCCAACATGTGCACTCTGCTTGTTTGATTGTAATCAACCACTTGGTGCCAAAACCTGAAATAAAAAAATGTATATACTTTATTAGTTATTTTCTTTATGATCATTATAATCACATTCGTCGGTCGGTCGTGACGCAGAGGCACAAAGTGTGACTGTAAACGCGACTGGTTGTGGGTTCGATCCCTATTCGAGGAGGTGAAATATTTATTTAAATTTATTATTAAATTTATATTTACATTTTTTCGCTTTGGTGTCGAGGCAAAGCGCAGCGTTGAGTTCCGCCACTCGGCACGCAATGCCTCCAGAATTCGGCGGAAAGTGGGGGACAGAGTGTCTTAACACTAGGTTCCCTCTGGCTACCCTGCTGTGTGCGGAATACAGCGTGAAGCTGATTTAATTTAATTTTTAATTTTAATAATTAATGAGGCTATAATGGTGCAGTGAGACATCATCAGACAATAAGTGTGGGTATGAGTTTGTTTCTCACATTGGAAAAATAATTCCCTCCATCTATATCTCAGAGTAGTAAAAGCTTTATTGAAAAACAAATTGCAGCATTAAGTTTTGCCACCCAACACACAATGTCTAAAAATACAGACACGAAGTGGAGAATAGTGTCTTGATATAGGTACTCTCTTCTTATCATTTAGATCTGCTATATGATAAGAAGAGAGTACCTATATCAAGACTAAGAATAAGATGTATAGATAGAAAATAAATAATTAATCTAAAATGAAGATATTACACATATACACAATTAATAAAATCAATAAAGCTTTACTAGTTTTCACTTACTGTCTGGCTATTAAAGAATATGCATGAGGTATTCCACCAGCAGGTCCCGCAGCACCTTTGAATCCATTAGCCTGAAAAAAGTTACAATTACTGCTGAAATTATCTATTTTTTATTAATAGGACATTAAATCCGCTTTAAAATAAATATACATACATTCGGATGAGCCATCAATAGACTTATGTTTGCTTTGCAATCTCTTAATAATATTTTAGCATATTTTTCAGTCAAATTAAAATACCCAGTTGCCAAACGAAAGTAAGAGCCTTTTGGTGCGGAAGATAAAATATTGCAAGTCGCTTGCTCATCTTGATTAATTTTAAATTCACCCATTTGTATGAGCGGAAACACCCAAGTGTTTGTTTCTGACTGGTCTATAAAAGATATTAAAATAAACTTAATTAAAGTTAGCTTTAGACAAGTTATCTAAATATTGGGATTTGGCCTTTGAGATTAGCAGTTCACACATGTTATTAGATTGGCACTATATTTTGTATATCAGGATAGGCAGATGAGGGAACCCAATTTAAGACACTCTCATTTCTAACTTACTGCCTAATTTATGAAACATTGCATGATAAGAGAAAGAACTCAATGCTGTGCTTTGTCTGCTTACTAGAACAGGGAAATGAAAACAATTCATTCCTTTGAGTGGAATATATTTATTTGTATTACCTCATTGGTGATAAAAGTTATTAAGAAAATTAAAAGTACTATATAAAAAAAAAATTAAATTAGCTTCACGCTATATCCCGCACACAGCAGGGTAGGCAGAGGGAACCTAGTGTTAAGACACTCCGTTACCCACTTTCTGCCGAATTCTGGAGATATTGCGTGTTGAGTGGCAGAACTCAACGCTGTGCTTAACCTCGACACCAGAGCGAAGAAATGGAAATATAAATTTAAGTAAATATTTCATCTCCTCGAGTGGGGATCGAACCCACAACCAGTCGGTTTTGCAGTTACACCTCGTGCCGCTGCACCACGACCGGCCTCAATAGTCTTCAATAGGTCTCAAGCCTCAAAAGTACTATATATTTTATTAAAATAGCTTTAAGTTATTGAATAAAAGTAAAATCTTTATAATATGCTTATTTATAAAAAATATAAATACCATCACTTAATGATGATAATTTTGTGGCTTGTTGATATTTCCATTGTGCTATAATTGTTTCAATACTTTGGCCAATTTTTTTCATTTCATCATTAGTCATTTTGGAATCATATCCTGCATCTTGTTTACTATATTTGATGACTTCATCTAAAATATTATTTTTATTTCTATTAAAATTAACCTCATTAATAATACAATATTGAACTAAAATATAAATTAACAACTTACTGCTCTCATACCTATGAGTTCACAGTAAAAATTTGCAAGATCACTATCTTGAATCTCAATGTAACGGTCTTGCCTCTGTTGGAAGTAATCATTTGAACAGTTTGCACCACTCAAGATAACAGAATTATCTGCTATATACAATTTCATATGTTGTAGACCAACAATTTCATTGTAACGAGAAGGAAGTACCTTCGACCAAAGGCCTTGCAATCTAGGTGTTTGGTATAAACCTAAGTAACATTTATCGCTTATACTATTAACAAATTGTTGTAATAAAGTTTGAGAATTAATTTTGCCTCGTGTACCTCGTTGATAATCTAGTAATACTTTAAAATTTAATTCTTCTCTATGTTTAATGTTGTGTACAGTAACCTCCAATAACTTTTTTTCTAATTCACCAGTACCTATATACAAACTTGCCAATGAAATTCTTCGTTTGGCATTGCGAAATCGTTCGCAAAGAGTGTTATAAAATTTGTTGGGATCAGTAATAATATTTATATTTTTAGCATTTATTGGAAAACACGGCGCTAAGTTGAACATCCAGTTATAATGTTGTAGCTCAGAAGGTTTGAATCGAAACGACATTATTGTTAAGTGAATTTATATCGTAAATTTAAAAACAATTACTTCAATTATACTCAAATACTAATATAAATAGAAAGACATTCTAATATTCATTTATATTAGCTACCGCAGTCAACAGTCAGCACACAATACATGTTTTTTGATTTTTTTATGTCAAATGTCAATGTCAATTACAATTGTCAATAGCCTATTGACTTACCTGTAACTTAAGAATAGACAACACAAAAAAAATCAGAAAAAAGTCTTACAAATTTACTTTTTAAATTCTCATCATGCATGATTTCTTCATTCGAATTCTCTTGTTATATGAAGTTAGATTTTTGAAAAAAATATTTTTGGTTATAAACATTAAGATATAATTTATGAATACAAGGGAAACTATGTATGTGTAAATACACATACATAGTTTCCCTTTTTCTTATATTCATTGTATTGATGACTGTAATTAGTAGCATACAATTAGGTAGAACAATGGGTCACATATACTGATTGTATGTATATGTAATGTGTTATGCTTATATATCATTATAATTTGTGTTTTAAATATTTAAATGGGGCAAGAATTAGTCAGATTTCAGTTCTAACTCAAATTTCGAAATAAAATACCATAAAAATAATAATCATTAAATCATTAAGAATGTAAATTACTTGTTATAACTATTACTTAAACAACTTAATAGTTATCTTGCACTTATTATTACATATTTAATTTTCCGTGAATGTACCTTTATTTAACTATATCACCTACACATACCTTAAAATTTACGATAAATGTAGCCTGCAATTTGCTCATAATTTATTAGCCACTAATTTCTTAACTCTAAATAGAATCAAAATATTAATAAAAAATAAACCATGTTACCATTTTTATCAGGTTTTCTAAAATTCTTAAATATAAAAACTTATAATGCAATTGAATCTCAAAAAAGAAATCGGTTAGAAATACACCGTAATTTTAGAATAGAAATTTTAATAATAAAACATAGTAAGAGGATTTATCATTATATAAATATTGACTGGTCTCAGGTCAAAATTTTGTTGTTGCATAGATGGTTTTTTGCTTGATATATTCCATTCCTTGATTTCTGAGGGTGATAATAAATTAAAAAATATATTCAATTAATAAAAATATATTTAGAATATGTTAATGTTATGTATGCATTATTACAAATTTTATAATATTACTTTGTGAACATATAAGGTTTTATTATTTATATTCAGTCTCCATTACTTCATTTTGCTCAATTCCATAAAATATTTTATTTGACTTTATGTATGCCCAAGACATTCTATTAGAACTAAAGTGAACACCAACATCCCCATTTTTCGATAATGTTATAGCACCGGCAGTATTATCAAGACGCTTAGTCATTCCTGTAAAATTAAAAAAATATTGTAACATGTTTATAAAACATAATTAAATTGTATGATACAAGTCTAAGTTATTACCATTTACAGCTGTTTTTGTTGCTTCATTGGCTTTGGTTCCATTTTCCATTAATCTGATTATACTGTGTGCTAAACAGTATTTTATAATGGACTCCCCGTGACCTTTTATAAATAACAACTAAATTATAAATAACATGGAACACAAAATATTAACAAAAAAGGGTTTATTTAGTTTCATGAAAAAATATATAATAATATTTTATTATATGTATATTTAACAGACCTGTAGTAGAAACTCCTCCAACATTATCATCTGCATAAGTACCACTACCTATTTGTGGTGTATCACCAATGCGGCCAACAGCTTTACCACTCATGCCTCCTGTACTCGTTGCTACAGCAACATGCCCATTCCTGTCTACTGCTACTGCACCTACAGTGCCAACTCCTCCCTATAATAATAAAAGTTAACAATTTAGAATGTAATATGACATTGTGGTGCAACATCTGAATGTAAAAGTTAGTTGTGGGTGTCATTCACAATCAGGGGAATTAATTGTTTTTATTTTCTCAGTCTAGTAACATGAGAAAACCCGCTTTATGCAGTGTGAAGTGAAAAAAATATAAACTTTTATTAATTACATAGAAAGCTTACTTCATTTTTCATTCCTATTTCAGTTCTCCCAAACTCTCCATGCTTCAAAAATTCTTCCAATGCATGTCTTGCATTATCACTGATCAAAGACTCAGCAGGAACTGGATGGAATCCCTAAGAAAACACAGGAAATCAGCAAACTGAACACTTTTACAGAAAATAAAAAATATATAAAATAAAAAAAAAACATTGAAAATGTGAAATGTTGTTTATACCTTTTCTAATGCAAATATCTTCGCACCTTCACCTCCTAATAATGAGTGAGGAGAATCTGTTAATACTTTACGAGCAATACTTATGGGATGGCTAAAATCTTTGAGTAAAGTTACAGCACCAACATCAAGTTTTTGTCCACACATTATACTAGCCTCCATCTCTACTTCTCCACGCAAATTTAACACTGATCCATACCCTGTAGAATAATTATTATTTCAACGTTATATTACATATATAAAAAAAATTGTAGTGAAATATTTTTTTGTAAGGGTAAGTTTACCAGCATTAAAATATTCATCTTTTTCCATTGAAATAACTGCTGCTTCAACCGCGTCTAAGGCATTGCCTCCCTTTTCTAATATTTTATACCCAGCTATCACTGCAACTTTTACTCCATTTAATTTTCCCTGGACACGACTTTGAGGAATATCTCCTGCTCCACCATGAACAATAATGATAGGTTCCATTGTAAACTACTAGAAAAACACTGTTCACTGCCTTTTATTTTATAAATTTAAAGTGAAATTGGAATGAAATGCCAGATATCATTACACAGACTAGATTCTTTATCATATTCTCTAATCAAATACTTGCTATCACCACTATATTTATTATCAAACATATAGGCAATAAATACACAGTATTGTATATAGAACTAATTGTGTATATACAGTTTTTATCTTTGTAAGGAAATAATTCTATAGAAGTCTATTTGGTTTAAAAAATAAAATAAGCCTTAAATCGATATTACTAAAATAGATATTACAATGCATAATAGATAATACTTATCTAGTTTGTTTTGTGTTATTTACGTTTACATTGAGTAGAATGTAAAATCTTTTTCAATTAAAGTAGAATTGCAAATAAATAATTTGCTTAAAAATAGTCAATCAATAATTATAATTAATAGATGTGTGACAAAAAAATTATAAAATATCAATTAAATTATTAACCGATATTAAGTCTAGTTTACACGCTTGTCGAGACTTGCCATTTTCTTCAGAAACGTTTGGCTACAACTTGTGTTTGCTTCACACGTAACGATATATCTTAACGATAAATGTATAAATTTATCGGTCGTATGTATGATGGCTGCTACTAGGGATGTTACGTTCCGGCAAAAATGAGGAATTCGTTCCAGCTGTTCCATTCCGGCTTCGGAATATGTTCCAATTTTCGTTCCGATGGAATTATGTCGCTTAGTTACCGAGTACTTATGGACATCTTCCAGCTCCTTCATTAGTCCCTGGTTACCATCAAGCACCAAAATATTCGTTAAGATGAATCATATAAGTCTAAATTCGATGGAATTATGTCACAAAATTACCGAGTTCTTATGAACATTTTCCAGCTCCATCATCAGACCCTGGTCACCATTTACCATCAAAGTACTCGTTAAGATGACTCATACAAGCCCAAATTCGGTGAAATTATGTCGCTTAGTTGTCGAATTCTTATCGACATCTTTCAGCTCTATCATTAGATCCTGGTTACCATCTAGCACCAAAGTCCTCGTTAAGACGAATCATACGAGCCCAGACTCGACGGAGTTGCGTCCTTTAATTACCGCGTTCCTGTGGTCATTTTCCAGCTCCATCGCAAAACCCTGATGACCATCTAGCACCAAACTACTCGTTAAGACGAATCATACGAGTTCAATTTCGAGGGGGTTGTCACTTAATTATTGAATTTCTAAAGCCATCTTCGAGCTGCATCATCAGACCCTGGTTACTAGCACCAAAATAATAATTGTACTTTAATTTAATTAATAAAATGATTTATTTAATGAAAATTATAACTGCCGATGCCGACGAACGATAATTTTTTTCAATTGGTCATACATGGGATTGATAAATCTATCGATTTGGTTTTCATTGAGCTGAGCGAAGCGAAGCTCTTACTGGTCAAAAGTGTGTATTGTTGCTATGCTATGCTATGCTACTTCTCCTAGACCGTTAAAGCTACAGCTCTGACATTTTGCAGTAACGTTATGGACCACACGGTGATCCCAGCCAAGTAGTTTGTTGATAATTGAAATTGTAGTTTTTGAGTAAATGGTCAAAATGTGTCCCATAGAGTACAGCTGTGGAACGTTTTGAAATTATTTATGTCAGTTTTAAACAGTAATTTTATTTTAAGTACCTCTTAATTTTTTTAATTACATTGCGAACATAGCTTCGCTCAACTCCACTCGCCGTGCACAGCATGTGGCGGATCCTAGTACATTTAAGCATGAAGCATGACAAATAGTTGCAATTTGTCGTTCATCGGCGGCAGTTATCATTTTCATTAAATAAATCTGTCTCGATTGCGGTTGCACAATTTATCGAAGGATGTGGATGGCGATCGTTAGATTCGGCAGTACTCCACATGACGTGACTCGTGGGAGTGCGCACGTGTATCACTGCAAAATGTCGGAAGAGGGAAGAGGTGGACTTCGCGAACAATTACAAGAAATATATAAATAAAATAAATAGAATGATGAGAAAATTTGAGGTCAGTCGTGACGCAGGGGTACAAAGTGTAACTGTGAACGTGATAGGTTGTAGGTTCCATTAGAATGTAACATTTTTTTAGGCCTAAGCGTATGTTTTAACCCACCAGAGAAATTAACTTACATTTTCTATAACTTTGTTCCTATTACATTTATTTTTGGGGGCGTTTAACTTTCAGATCACTTTAGAATAAAATGACTTCAGAGAAATTTTATACTGTTTTTCAACAAATAATAATTTCTGCTACAAATTTGTTTCATTTTATTAATTTATCTCGGTTTTACGGCGTTTTGAAGTTGTCCGGGTTTCTGAGTACTCGTAAGAATTTCTTTATTTATTAATCATATACTTTTTTTATTTATATAATTTTCATCATTTTCTAAGCATTTCTATGCTATTATAAATTTATATTTCCTCACTCCCAAACTTAGAATATCATTGGTTTATTTGTTTTATGATTTTTATACATTTATGAGAATTCTATGTAAACTTTTTGTTTACATAGAATCATAGTGGGTAGGGAAGTTTCAATAATAAATTAATAATAATATAGGAAAATTAAGAAAATAATAAACTATATGAATAAAAAATATATTCAAAAAATTAAAAACAAGCAATTAGGGCTTGTTTTTATTGTATACTTACGAGTACTCAGAAACCCGGTCAAATTCCACTGTAAAATCCAGATAAATTGATAAAATTAAACAAAATTGAAGCAGAAGTTATTAGTTGAAAATCGCTATAATTATCATTACTCTGATGTAATTTCATTCCATTTATATTTGTAAAAAAGATTTCAATATAAAAATTTAAATCTAAAGAAACTAACTTAATTACAATAGCAATCACAAATAGAATTGACAACTGGCAAGTATACCAATTGTAAAATGAATGTTAGCAAAGGAAAGAAAAATGGTGGTCGTAAGTGTATACATCAGAAACGTAATTTACGGCTTAAATAAAAATTGAAACTGCAATGATTCTTAAAAGCCAGTGAAAATGTCCACTCCGGTGTCAAATCGCAAATATGGGGCACAAAAAATTCGACTTACCAGTAAGTAACATCCTTTCACTGTTTTATGTTCCAAACTTGATGTGAATTTGTGTAATGACAGTCACTCCTTAATTAACGTTATTATTTTCTTTTAGTCCTATGTGCGAGAAACTTAGTCCGAAGAGATTTGTTTCGTAAGTGTGATCCTGTTTTATTTTTTTAATGGAATTGCTTGTGAGTAATTTAATAGTCCTAAGTGTATGATACCAATCATATGATACAAATTATAAACACATTATAAAATATAAATTGGAACATAATATCTCTGTTGTAAAACGTTATGATATGCGTCTTTATTGCTATACATTTTGATTTAAAGCTTTAAACTTTTTATATTGTTAAATATAATAATTGTTCTTAATATTACATTAAATTCTGTGTAGGAATGATATAAGAAATTAATTTTTAATATCATGTAAACTTGTAATCTGTTATTTAAATAACTTAGTATATCAAATATATTTAGATTTTTTTTTCAAGCCATAAGGCCTCGAATAAGTAGACAAGTTTTATTTACTTATAAATTAATTACTACCATTGTAAAGCATACAGTTGTACAGCATTGTTGTAATTGAAACTATTTAATGTTTATTTATGTTTGTACATTTTTATGTTTGTACATCTTTTTAGAAATTGATAAAAATAATCAGTGAAAATGTGTGATAAACTGATATTTATGTCACATTTTTAGTGATTGACATATCTTTCAATGACTTGTCCCATTTCTTAAAATAATTTCTTCAATTATTTTTTTTATATTATCACAAATGTAGCTTTTATAAAATTTAAACCTTAATAAATATGCAAAACCTTTATAATATTACATTACTCAATGGCAATTTAATTTTATTGTGAGCATGACTAAGAATTTTTTTGTTTTGTGCTTGTTCAAAATTTTTATCCTTTGTTGCCTGCAATATCTTATCCTACATATATATTTATTAGATATCTTTTTTTTACTTAAAAAATGCTTTTCTTTTTAATTGATACTTATTTTAATGTATTGAAATGTTTAACTATAACATCAACAGGATTACCAGACCCTTTTGCAAAAATATCAGTAGGTACCAGTGGCCAAGTATACTCAACTAGTGCTGTTAAAGCTACACTAGACCCCAAATGGAATACACATTATGATTTATATTTAACAAAAGGAGATGGAATTACTATAAGGTATGATTTGTAATAGTAATAACTTTTTATTATGCACACAAGAAGAAGATAGACACTGAAATACAATAAAAACACATGTACAAGAAAATTGCCTAATTACTTAATAGAAATCTCTGCCAGACTGCCTTAAAGATGAAGAAATAGCAAATTGTAAAATGAAAACATTATAAAATTAAATTATTTAAACTAGATTTATAAAATAAAACATTTAACAATTTACTTTTGATTTAGCAGTAGTTATATTGTTATCATAGGCTTCAGAATGTAAACCTGCTATCATTCTATTAAGCTTGTTCTTAGAAGAGATTTTTTTTTTAAATAAAAACTGAGTATAAAAATATTATTACAAGGTTTTTATAATATAATTATAAAAACCTTGCATAGTTCATTCATCATTCATTTGTATATTCATAGTTCAAACAACTTTTGTATTCTCTACTATATAAAATAAAATAAAGTTTGATGAAGATTGAGAATGTTGAGATTTGAGGTAGACTGAGGGGAGTCGTGGCGCAGCAGCACGAGGTGTGACTGCAAAACCGACTGGTTGTGGGTTTGATCCCCACTCGTGAATGGAGATGAAATATTTACTTAAATTTATATTTCCATTTCTTCACTCTGGTGTCGAGGTTAAGCACGGCGCTGAGTTCTGCCACTCAACACGCAACGCCTCCAGAATTCGGCAGAAAGTGGGGAACGGGGTGTCTTAACGCAAGGTTCCCTCTGCCTACCCTGCTGTATGTGGGATACAGCGTGAAGCTGATTTGATTTTTTTTGATTTAAAGTAGATTTTGTATTTTTATATTTATAAATGGTATAAAAAGGTACAAGTGCAACTAAACTAATGATATAAGATTTTTCTAATATTATTGTTATTATATATTTCTGTTAGTATTATGTTCTCACAGGCAATACAATTGAGGTTTTGTCTTTTTCACAAAATTAAAATTCAATGTCATAACTAGTGTTTCTTTAAAAAGAATTATATGTTTTTAGTATTTGGAATCAAAGAAAAGTCCATAAACGTCAAGGTTCTGGCTTTCTTGGTTGTGTCCGTATCCTGCCTTCGACGGTTCATAAATTAAAAGATACTGGGTGTAAGTTCATTCATATCAATAATTTAATTTATATTAATAGTTGAGGCCACTATGGTCCTAAAACACTGGCTTGTAATTATAAATCACGGTTGTGACGGTTATGGGTTCGATTCCCATTCATGAGATTAAATATTTCATATTTTCATTTTCCTCATTCTAATAACAACATAAAGCATGGTGTTGATTTCTGCCACTCTAAATGCAACGCCTAAACAAAGTTTCTTAATAGGGTTTCTTAAGCGTCGCAACACTTGATTCCCAGGTTTCTCTGCTTACCCTGCTGTGTTATATACAAATTTATACATATAAAGAAAAATCATGTCTACTAAATGATTTTAGATCAATGCCTGGAATTGTGTGAAGACAGCTCTGGTGAAACATGCGGTGTCAAAGGTCAAGTCATAGTGTCTCTACTATCACGAGATAGCACTAGAGGTGAACCAGCCTCTGCTGCCGGGGAAGGGTCTCCCTTAGCAGTTGTTGGACCGGCAGGTGAAGTTAGAGCTTCAAGAGATCCGCCAATTAATTCAAATGTATCAAATTTACCATTGCCCCCACATTGGGAAGAGAGATGCACCTCTAGTGGCAGGTAATAAAGTCTTATAGTGGCTTAAAGTATTTTAATATATTTGAATAGTGATTTATTTATCTCAGGTTGCTTTAAAATGGCTTTTAAAAGTTATTTATTTTTGTATAATATAACAGGTTTTTTCTTTATAAATTTTAATTTACAAATATGAAACATAGAGTATTAAACATATCGCCGTCATATTAAAGCTGTCGTTTTGTACTGGCACAGTGTCTAATTGTAAACGTGACAATTGTGGATTCGGTTTCCACTTTGGTAGATGAATTATTTTTATTTCTTCGCTCTGATAAGAAAATAAAACGCGGCGTTTAGTTCCGTCACTAAAAACTCAATTTTTTAAAATTTGGGTGGTGCATGGGAAATGGAGTATCTTAACACTAGAGTCTCTTTCCTACCCTGGTTTCCTAATGATACGATATGGTTTATGTAGGATACAGTGTAAAGCTGAAAAGCCAGCCAGCTACCTCTCTATGTCGAATAAACAAGGATGTAATCAATTTATAGCTTGTTACAGTTTTTATTATTATTTATTAGATTGATTGGTCAGTCGTGACGCAGGGCACAAAGTGTGATTGTAAAACCGATTGGTTGTGGGTTCGATTCCCACTCAAGGAGGTGAAATGTTTGCTTCAATTTATATTTGTCTTTCCTCGCTCTGCTGTCAAGGCAAAGCGCGGCGTTGAGTTTAGCCAATCAACACGTAATGCCTCCAGAATTCAACAGAAAATGGGTAACGAAGTGTCTTAACACTAGGTACCCTCTGCCTAGCCTGCTTTGTGTGGAATATTTATTTATTAGATTGACATGTGTTTTATTCTATCAATTCAAATAGTTTGCAAAATGTCATTTGAATTTTAATATGCTTTGTCTTTCATAAAATATATTTTAATAATCTATTATACTAAATTATTATTAAAGGAATGTTAAGGATATAATTTTATTTTATCTTTCATGAATATGAAAAATAGTTCTAATATATATATATATATATAT
>JAAIXJ010000208.1:0-115480 GCA_013403705.1 Heliconius hermathena | reverse complement strand
TTTAA
This sequence comes from Heliconius hermathena, assembly GCA_013403705.1. Classification (NCBI taxonomy): domain Eukaryota; kingdom Metazoa; phylum Arthropoda; class Insecta; order Lepidoptera; family Nymphalidae; genus Heliconius; species Heliconius hermathena. The sequence goes on along the minus strand of JAAIXJ010000208.1, from coordinate 115,475 downwards.
TTATTATTTGAGTAATCTACATGTAGTTAATATTGATTTAACTTAGGAAGTTAATTATTTTTAATTCCGCCAATCAAAATTAGTTTCTTTAATTTTGAGCGAAAAAGAAGGATGGAACTACCCCTACTTTGTTTGGAATAAAATTTAAAAGTATAATATATTAACAGAACTATTTTTATTTATTATATTTATTTAATAATGAGGCCAGTCGTGGCGCAGCGGCACGAAGTGTGACTGTAAGACCGACTGGTTGTGAGTTCGATCCCCACTCGAGGAGATGAAATATTTACTTAAATTTATATTTACATTTCTTCGCTCTGGTGTCGAGGCTAAGCGCGGCGTTGAGTGCTGCCACTCAACACGCAATGCCTCCAGAATTCGGCAGAAAGTGAGGAACGGAGTGTCTCAACACTAGGTTCCCTCTGCCTACCCTGCTGTGTACAACGTGAAGCTAATTTAATTTTGATTTAATATTTATTTAATGCTTTATTACACTATGACATGATAATAATTAATATATCTTATAATAAAAATATATAAAAAACAGAAATATAATTTTGGTGTAAATGGTGTTATTACCATGGGTGATCTCTTCCAGGCAACCTATGTATTAAAAAGGTCAGAGTTATTTATGTATATAAACAATATATTTAAAAAAAAAATCATGTAATATACTAATATTATAAATGTGCAAGATTGTGAGGATGGATGTTTGTTTAACATTCTCGCAAAAATTACTGAACTGGAAAGTTTAGATTAAACATTACAGCATTATAGCTTATAAATTAACATGATAAATAAGCGAGAATTTATGTATTTGTATAATTTGGCTACAATATAACATGAAGTTCAAGCAGTTAAATTACAAAATGTGATAATATACTTGTTCCAGACCATACTACGTTAATCATGCACTACGTCAAACGCAATGGGAGCGACCAGTCGAGACGTCCCCGGCCTCCCCTCCGCCCAGCACGCCCCCCTCCTCCCCGTCACCGGGCGCGACTAGCCCGGTCACCCCGGCTTCCCCTTTGTCCCCACTGTCCCCTGTGTCCCCATCGTCGCCTATGTCAGAGAGTGATGTTAGCCATGCGGCTTCGATTTCATTGAGGTATTTTTTTTATAGCTTTATATCGCCATAGCAGGGTACGCAGAGCCCAGAGGTAACCTCGTGTTGAGATTTAACCCAATCCACTTCCTATTCTCCACTGAATTTTCGTGGCATTGTGTGTTAAGTGGAGGTGCTGGAGAGCGAGCAAAAATAGAAATTTTTAATACTGTCTTCCTCTGTGTGGGAATTGAATCCACAACTGTTGTGTTTACAGTCATACACTGGACCACCGGCTACCATGGCCGAGGCCTCCACACTAATAAAATATCTCGCCAAAATCTGATATATAATTATAGAGGTAAACATCGAAAAATTCCCGGAAATAAAATTTCATTCAACCAGGTATGATAAGTCTCATTAATAAGTAAAGTGCCAGGACCTCATTGCAATTTTCAATGATAGAGGTTTCTTACTTAATTAGGTCTTACTTAGCGTGATTTTACTGTCAAGAAAATATTATATATAATTAGCAGTTAAGTAAAAAATAAACTATCAATGATTTTAGGCCTGAACCACAGCCACAAACAGCAGTGAGAAGTCGACAAGCACCCCCTGCTACAGCAACTTCACCGGTCACACCAATAGCAGCCACTGATTTACCACCAGGATATGGTGAGTAATATTACAAGGTTAAAAAATTTAGGAACTACTTGCAATTTTTAATACTTTTTGTATTGCATAGTTTGTGTATGGAGGAGGGCTGTAGGATATAGCTTTTTATTAACAGTCAGAGTTATCTGTAACCGCCGGTCAGTACAATAAAAACAAGGTGGTCGTACACACAGAAATGCGGACGACGGCGCAAGGGCAGGTGTACTTCTACAACAGGGTGTCGGGCGCGTCGACGTGGCACGACCCGCGCGTGCCGGCGCACCTGCGCGCGGCGGGCGCGGGCGCGGGCGCGCTGCCGCCCGGCTGGGAGCTGCGCCACGCGCCCTCCGGACGCCCCTACTTCGTGGACCACAACAACCGGACCACGCAGTTCACCGACCCCAGGCTCGCCCTCTCTGCTAGGCTTGTGAGTCTTTTATTATTGTTTTGATTCTACTTTCAATGTTTTTTCTTGACAATGTTGAAATATTGTGATTATAACAAAGTACGAAATGCCTTCTACGCGTTCGCGAGTCTCTGATGAAGGACAAAAGGATGACAACAACATCGTCATCAGAGAAAGAATAACTTTATATTATATAATATGAATGAAAATTAAAGGCATCCAGAAATATTCAGAAAGTTTGTTTATTATATAAAATATATTTTAACACCGAAAATATTCAGAAAGATTTATTCAAAACATATGTTAAATCAATTCATTTGCGTTGATTGTTTATTTTTTACAAACTATAATTAATGATAAGAAAATTAGACACAAAAACTCTTAAAAATAAACAAACAACTAGAAAATTTCAAATTACTAAACACCTTGAGTCATGGCTAAGAACACCTAATTAACTCACCTTTCAAAGATAGAAAAACGAAATCAAAATCGTTTCAATTTATTGGAAACTACAATGCCCATTGCACAATGTCACATTAAACTTATCCAGGATAATAGAAAAGCTATAATAAAAACGGAAAAACGGAAATTAAAGGACTAGCGGCCCATTCGCGACTTCTCTCACATACCACTTATAATTGTTTTATTATTCTGCATTTTCCATAAGATAATTAATATAATTTATACATTCAATAATTTTGAGAAAGTGCAAGCACTAACATAGCAGGGGCAGTCCGTTTACGGCCGCAAGCATAGGCTTGCAATTTTCAATTATTTTTTGTCATAAAATATCTTATTGTGCCTTATTTATAAGAGATTTTTTTTAGAACTAAAAAAATAGAACATTTCTTCCATACAATGAACTGACATATTTTACTATATTTGAAGCGCACGCGCTTAAATCAATTCGATGTTCGTTCATTATTATTTTTTTGTTATTTAAGGCTAACTAATACGACCATAATATTATATATANTATATATATATATATATAGATAATAGCTTATAGCACTTCTGAAAAACGTTGCTTTCAAACAAAACTAAAAAAAAGTAAATCAGACCAGTAGATCCAGAGATCTTAGCGTTTAAACAAACTGGAACGTCAATGAAACACGAAGTTAGGAGCCTGACTATTTATTATTGCATACCCACTATACAATATATAATGTACCCACACTACACAAACAAACAAACAAACTCTTCCACTTTATTATATTAGTACAGATGAAAGCCGAAAATTATCTTTATTTAATTTCCTTGATGATGAAATAACTTTCGATCGTAAATTTTCAATATAAATGTGTTTCAATAGTATAGATAAACATTAAATAAAAAGTATCGGGCAATGTCGCGCAGGACCAAACTTTACACCACGCCAAGATAAGAAGAAGAGAACTAAAGTGTACTTTGAATTAATTATAAACAGCAAATAATTACATAAAAACTAACAATAGTTGGAAAATGTATGAAAATTTATAAAACCGTCAACGTCATCTGCTCGTTCGCGTCGGTCATACTATGCCGCCCGAAGGCTAGGTCATTTCGAATCAGTGACATCTCCTTAATTATTTATTAGAATGTTATACAGTAAACTATAATTTCAATCTACATAAAAATTAAAGTGACTATTATATTTATGTTCATAAGGATGAATATCAAAATATAAAAAATACTAATAAAAACCCAATAAATTTAAAGTAAATTAATCAAAATGGTTACTTTTGCTCAACCTTCAGAGATAAAGCGGACTTATTTAAATATTATTAATATTATTTAAAGAACAATATTTTTATTAAACATTGTTTTTATGTATATCATAAGGTTGAGTCGGCGCAGGCTATGTATGCGTTAAGCAAGCTCATTTTGGGCGACGTTTCCTTAAAACAACCAACAAACTTTGCAAACCGTTGTTTAGCAACGGTCGGTTGTTATTAACGTGTCAGAATAAATAGCATGTCAAATTAGAAAGTATTTTAATATATTAGTATATATGTGTAATGTAATGTTATATAGCCTATAGCACTTCAAAAAATGCAGCTTTCATACAAAAACAAAAACAAAGTAAATCGGACCAGTAGATCCAGAGATTTTAGCGGTTAAACAAACAAACAAACAAACTCTTCCGCTTTATTATATTAGTATAGATGAAATATTCCTTTCTCAGGCTCCTCCATCAGACGCGGCCCCGGTACCAGCAGCAGTCCCCGCACCAGCCCCCAGCGCGCCGGTCCCCGCGCCCTCCCCCTTCCCCTCCCCTGCAGGCGAGTTGGACCCGGACGCGCTGCCCAAGTACAAGCGGGACTTGGCGGCTAAAGCGAGAGTGTTACGGGCTGAACTGCAGGCCCTGCAGCCGCAGACCGGCCACTGTAGGATAGAGGTAGTGTGTTTATAATATAATATCGCGCATAATTCAGGTTAAGTTGAAGGAACCTAGTGTTAAGATATTATTCCCCACGCACAACCCTATTTTCGATACATTCCTTGTTGAATGCTGAAACTCAATGCAGCACTTTGTCTTGTTACCAGAGCAAGCGAAGAACATATTAAATATTTCGTTCCCCTAAGTGGTAGTCGAACCGATGGCGCCACGAGGGCCCTAGCAGTAGTTACAAAATACATTTCGTTGACTTATTAGAGTGTATAAGCTTGTGTATCAGCTTACTAAGCAAATTCTCAGATAACACAAAACACTTTTCAAGAAACTATTAGTTAAATATATTATCGTTTATCAAAAAGTTTTTAGAAATTTGAAAATTGATAATATATATTGTCTACCATATATGTATATATAATAAAATAAAGCTTAATTTTGCCTATTAGAGGTGAATTGTACCGCCATCCTCTCACTGCCTTGGAATGCTTCACGAGAATTGTACAATATTTTAATATGATACATTTTATTTTTTTATTATAGGGGAATGATTCATTGATTATATTTGAATTATTGTTATTTCGTTGTCCTATTAGACAAAACGTGGTGGTGAGTTCCACCAGTCACATACATTAATATCAGATACGTTAAGATTCCTGCCTACCTATCTATATGCGAGAAAAAAAAAGATTCTGATAGAAGAAGAAGAGAGTTATTTATCCTAATAGTTTTGGTATTACATAATTGAAAAATCTTCTACACACGCAGCCACAACAAATATTAACAACAAAATCAATAACTTTTGTTATCATAAATGAAATAAATTAAATTATTATATTGCAGGTGTCCCGCAATGAAGTACTAGAGGAATCGTACCGACTCGTAATGAAGTTACGAGGTAAGGAGTTACGTAAGCGTTTGCTGGTGAAGTTCCGCGGCGAGGAGGGCCTCGACTACGGCGGCGTGGCCAGGGAGTGGCTGCATTTGTTAGGGAGGGAACTGTTTAATCCACATTATGGCCTATTCCAGTATGCGAATGCTGGCGATGATAGATATGCGTTACAAATCAATGCAGATTCTGGCGTAAGTTTGTATTTTTTTTCGTTAACTATATGGTCTATGTCGTTTTAGATTTACATTATATTATGCTTATTACATAGTGGGCAGATTGAGCCTTGTGTAAGGTCACTCCATTTTCCATCTTTCTCTCAATTTTCGAGACATTGGGTATTTTGAATGCTGTTATATGTATAACGCCACGCTTGTTTTATTATAAGTTTTTTTTTCTCTCGATTGATTGACAGGAAAATTGTGATTTTATTTGATGTGTGCTTGAAAATGTATGTTAGGTGTATTTTATGGACAAATAATTTTAAAGCATATCTTATTACAGGTTAATCCTGAGCATCTGTCGTACTTCCATTTCGCGGGTCGCATTTTGGGCGTTGCTTTGTTCCACGGACATCAATTAGACGCCGCGTTCACTGCACCCTTCTACAAACAGTTACTGGGGAGACCAATAACTTTGAAAGATATTCGCGATGTAGATCCTGAGTTACATAGATCACTGTCTTGGATGTTGTGAGTACTATATTGCACAAAGTTTGTCACAATAATTAATTTTTTTCCATAAACTAATCAATTTTTCTTAAATATGTTTGTGTAATAATTGTCATCTATATAAAAAAAAACAAAAGCAACAAATGTTTTCTTGATTTAACTTGGTTCTATAAAATAAATAAAAATAAATCAGCTTCACGCTGTATCCCGCACACTGCAGGGTAGGCAGAGGGAACCTAGTGTTAAGACACTCTATTCCCCACTTTCTGCCGAATTATGGAGGCATTGGTTCTATAAGAACAAGAATAAATATTTAAACATTAGAATTGTTACAATAGCCAGTTGTCAACAGGGACAACAGCATAGCGGGCGTGATCGACACGACGTTCTCGGTGGAGTGCTCGTCGTTCGGCGCCGTGCGCAGCGTGGAGCTGCGGCCGGGCGGCGCGGCCGAGCCCGTCACGGACGCCAACAAGCGCGAGTACGTGCGCCTGTACGTGGCGCACCGCTTCACGCGCGGCGCCGAGCGCCAGTGGCTGGCGCTGCAGCGCGGCCTGGCCGACCTGGTGCCGCCGCCGCTGCTGCGCCCCCTGGCGCCCCGCGACCTGCCGCCGCTGCTGGCCGGCCGCGCCGACCTGGACCCGGCCGACTGGCGCCGCCACACGCGCCTCAAGCACGTGGCGCCCGACGCGCCGCTCGTCGCCTGGTTCTGGGAGCTGGTGGAGGCCTTCGACGCCGACATGCGCGCGCGCCTGCTGCAGTTCGTGACGGGCTCGCGCCGCGTGCCGCTCGCCGGGTTCCGTGCGCTGCAGGGCTCCACGGGCGCCGCCGCGCCGCGCCTCTTCACGCTGCACCTGGTGGCCGACGCGTCACCCGACTCGCTGCCCAAGGCGCACACGTGCTTCAACCGCCTCGACCTGCCGCCCTATCCGACCAAACAGAAGCTGCACGACAAGTTGAAGCAGGCCGTTCTGGAGACGGCCGGGTTCGCCGTCGAATGATCCTTGATGTGGTCTATGTTTGTATATTCTATCTATAATGCTGTATTGCAGTTATTATTATTCTTATTATAAATGAACATTATCAAAACGGCAATTAATGAGACTGACGAATTTAAAAAATACATGGACATGACAAAATTATTTAAATTATTACTGTTTTCGGAACGTCAAATTCTTATGTTTGTAACATTGTCATATATACTGTTAGTATACAAGAAGCTAAGTTATAAAGTCTATTACAATTTATGATCTAAAACTCACTGAGGCATTGTAACATTGCAGAGTACTTCCACTATATTTAATTTATCCTACTTATTACTTGATAATATTAAAGTATTTATTGAATGTTATCCATATTGATAGGGTTTGTTTATAACTAATTGTTCTATATTGCACTTTAACAATATATCAAGCACAAGTTTTTTTATGAAATTCATATATGCAATGCTCAAATAAAAGTATACTTTCATGTCTAGTTCTAGGACATAATTATTGGAAAACGTTATTATGTTAATTTAAAGTATGCTTCGATTTGTTGTAATTTATATTTGATGTAATGTATACTCAATTTTGTAAGTGAAATATTTTTTATTTTACAAAAATATTTTCTAATATTTCGGGGCAATTTTTTATGTTCATACAAAAGTGACATTGTACTAGGGTAAATAAATAGTGATTGTTATATAAAAATGAAGTATTATCATATAGTACATTTTATTGTATATAACTGGCGGTTTCAGTACAAAGCACAAATAATGTGTTATAGTTATATTAGACATTAGTTTCAATATTGGATTTGAAATGAGTACTTGTAAGGTGCCTTATGTTATTTAAAATCAGGAATTATGTATATAATAATAACAATTTTTACATGTTAACAAATGATTTATTCATCTTAGATAAATATTTTAATTTCATTTATTTACTGTTATATTCAGAGGTTTTTAAGTAAATGTATTCATAAATGTATGATTGTAATAAAAGTGGTTTTATATGTTACGTGATGTGAGAAAATATTCATATTTATAACGAGGATGAGTGCCTTTTTACCCATTAAATAACAATAGCGATAGCTTTAGACGTGTACGACTGTTAGCCAAGTAAAACGTTTTAATGGTAACAAACTTACGTTAAAATAAAGTATCATATTTTTGCACAATACTAATGCTTTTGTTTTCCAACCAGCTATGCCCGCGAATTTGTCTGAATAGAAACATAACCCATGTTTTTCGTGTTTCTTTTGTTTCAATATCTTAGAAAATTTTATTTATTATCAGATCAGAAAAACTACATTTTCATTCAGTTCAGTAAAACAAATATTTATCTTTTTTTATTTACTAACCGATTGAAATAAAGTATATTTAAATATTTAAAGCAGTTTTTGAGATTAGCGTGCACACGCACATACAAACACGAAAATTATAAAAAATTGTTTGACGCTAAGATCTCTGGAACTACTAGTTGGATTAACATTTTTTTTATTTTGTATAAAAGCTGCATTTGCCAAGGGTGCCATAGGCTATGTAACATAATAGTGTAATTTTCAGTTACATTTAAATAACGAAATAACACAATCACTAATAATGAACCTCATCGGTTGCTTTAAGCGCGTGCGCTGCAAAAATAGTTAAGTATATGTAAGTACATTGTATTACAAAAACACCTAATTTCATTAGTTCTAAAATAAAGTCCGCGACACCCTATATCTATCTTTTATAAATAAGTCACAATAAGTTATTTTGTGACAAAAAATAATTGAAAATGCTAAGGTGATATTACACCGATTTTTGAAAAAAATGTGAAACTTACGAGTGAAAGTTATTCCATCATCAAGGAAATGTTATGAAGATAATCTTTGGCTTTTATAGCATGTAATTTACTACGTATACTTTTCGGGAAAATGTAAAATTTATGTAATTCAACACTCTGTTTACGGCCGCAAAATCTTGCGGCAAAGGCTCGGGTTCTGCGGGTGGCGTCCTTGCCGCCGATGACATTCTCGCATCCAGCCATGTAGTACTTACACTTTCTCCAATTTATGAAAATAAGGATTTCGTGATTGAATAAATAATCTATCTATTAAAAGAATTATAGGCGATATGCGGGCTAAGCTGCAAATGGGCCGGTGGAACCGAAATAAGGTTTTCAGCCGAAACCGAAACCGAACCTTCGACTTCGCTCTCAGGTTCGGCCGAAAGCGAAATTTTTCAATATACAGTATAATTAAAGACTAACTGAAACAGTCGATAGAGGTGGTCATTATTAACTATTTTTACCCTATACTCCATGGTCCGTAGTTTTCCCATTTTCGAGATAGCCATAAAAAATTATTTTTATTAAATATCATGTTTGGGCAAATAACATTGTAAACCTATCAGAGAGAGCTTTTTGACAAATTGTAGTTATGTTTTATTTAAATTGGTATAGTGCACTCGTAGTTAACCATCTGTTAGTTGTTGACCAGTTTCAAATTCAAACGCCAATATTTTTATTATTTATTTATTTATTGATCCACCAACATTTGTTTAAATCAATACATACAAAAAAGATACATAATATATGGAAATAAAACTAAGTGTAACAAATAATTACAGGTAGATACATCTTGCTATATTAGAGCGAAAATAAACTCCTAAGCGCTGGCACAAAACAAGTAAAAATTGAAGAATGTTAGGATTAATACATATTTGGGGTGATTGAAATTTGGTGTTCAATTCGAGGCCGGTCGTGACGCAGCGGCACAAAGTGTGACTGTAAAACCGACTGGTTGTGGGTTCGATCCCCACTCGAGGAAATGAAATATTTACTTAAATTTATATTTCCACTTCTTCGCTCTGGTGTCGAGGCAAAAGCGCGGCGTTAAGTTCTGCCACTTAACACGCAATACCTCCAAAATTCGGCAGAAAGTGGGGAACGGAGTGTCTTTCACTAGGTTCCCTCTGCCTACCCTGCTGTGTGCGGGATACAGCGTGAAGCTGATTTATTTGATTTGATTTTTATTTATTAATCGAATCTTGCTTGTCGAGTCGGCATTAATGTCAAATAGGTCTGTACTCATTAATCAACCATTTAATATTAAGCTAATAAACAGGCGTATGATCTTATGGGTTACAAATCGTTACGTCAAAACTAATCGGACAAGTAATCAAGAAAATATTTGTAAAAACAAAAACCCCGATTGCATAAAACTAAAAAGAAAAAAAAAACAAGTCCAATAGTTTATTAGGATTAACAATCGGGACCTCTTTAAATTATGCGGGGTTCCTGGTAAAGATTTTATTGAGTGAAGAATTACTTATAGGTCCTGACGGGGTTTTTGTTTTTACAAATATTTTTTTTATTTTTCACTTTTTTGTTAGAATTCTTTATGGTAATCATAATCATGATATACCTTTTTGAAATCCTCGTAGTAAGCCCTCGAATTTGAGACCCATATTGTGGTATTCGAAACAAAAATTTTTTTTCTTCACTAAGTCCAATGGCGTCCCACAGCCGCCATGATTGTTTTTATTTAACGTCACCTATCTAAGAACACTTGGGCTGCTAATACGAATCTAACGATACCTCAATTATGTAAATCCGTTCAGTGGTTCTGGAGATATGAGGTAATAAAGAATAATACATACATACAAGATACGCGCGAAAAACATAACCCTTCCTTAGCAGTCGGGAATAAGAAACCAGAGTAGGTAATATAAAAAGTGACCGTTATAGTCGTTTTTCTCCTGTTGGTTCAAAATTGTCGCTAAATTACGTTCGTGTAGTAAGAAAGCCTGCACGAGGTAAGTTTGAAAATTCAAATAAATCCTGGTCTTTTGTGTATTTCTCGGGCAAAATAAATGTTTTTTATACGTTTTAAGTATTGTGGATTATTTTGATAAAATAATTTAAAAAATACTTCACATTTTTATCAGTATTTTGTAGAGGTCAAATGTGGGGACAGTAAGAGCTCATTTTTTAGAAATAAAACAATTTGGTCAATTACCTAAAGTTAACAATAACAACAAATTTTAATTGAAACACCTCTTACCGGAGTAGTCAACGAGTAGTCTTTGAAAACGTTGTATAATGTTCGGTAATCAGTAATTGACCAGTGGTCAACTATTGACTCGTCTTTGAAGGTTTTTGCTCGCTTTAGTTTTTGACCAGTATTTTTTTTTCAGAAAAATATGTAAAACACCACCAAAAACAACCTGACATTATTTGGTACAAAAATGAGGCCAGTCGTGGCGCAGCGGCACAAGGTGTGACTGTAAAGCCGACTGGTTGTGGGTTGAATCCCCACTCGAGGAGATGAAATATTTACTTAAATGTATATTTCCATTTCTTGGCTCTGATGTCGAGGTTAAGCGTGGCGTTAAGTTCTGCCACTCAACACGCAATGCCTCCAGAATCCAGCAGAAAGTGGGGAATGGAGTGTCTTAATAGTAGGTTCCCTCTGCTTACTCTGCTGTGTACGGGATGAAGATATTGAAAAAATAAACCCTCTTCTTCCTGTCAACCAAAGGGGATCCTTTAAAGTCGCCGAAATGGCGAAATATTTGTCTGAAAAATACTAATTACCAAAAATATGACAAGCTGTTAAAAATAAACATATGTACATGCTATGAGTAGATACATACTAACATATATACAGGATGGAAGTGACTGCACTACTTTAAGTGAAACCACAGTTTTAACTACTCTATAAAAACCTAATACAATAATATTTTTTTTTCCCCAAAAATTAAAAAGTGATTTTTTCAAACAAAATAAATAATAAAACAATTGTTGTAGTATAAAAAGCCATTTGTCATGAACGACGCACTCACACATAAACCTATCAAAGGGAAACCGCCGCACACGTCTCATTCCGAAATCGAGTCGTAGGCAAAGTTCAAAGTTGTACCCTTTAGTAGTATTTTTGTAGTAGTATGTGTTTACGTTATTGGTATCTATGCGTTACTGCGTCACACGAAATACAGGTATGGATAAACATCGTGAAATGAAAAAAAATCCTACGTCTAAACTGTTGAGTTATCTTGATTTATTTCTTTAGGTATGGGTGTGAAATATTTTACCTATATTCTGTTTCCGTAAAAGGAGCGCTGCCTTTTCCACCCTGTGTTACATTAATATCTAAAATAAAACATGTTGGAACTATAACAAAAACTCATTCAAACTACATGAAATGTGCTGGAAATTAAATATATTAACGATCACCGAAACACATTAACAACCCCATTTTTTAAACCTCTATAGCTTTGGAGGTGATAAGTAATAAGAGTGTGGTTAATTTTTGTTTTGTTTTGCACTACAGCTGTTTCAGATATTAATTTGAGAGCCCATTTATTTGATACGCTACACGATATAAATTCAAATCTTTTGTTATTATATTTACCGATTAAGTGTTATTTCAAGTTAAGCATAGAAAAATATTTTTAGAAGACGTATAGCAATTATTAATATTTGAACGTAGCTAGATTCGAACCCGCGTCAATTGCAAACCGTCTAAGCACTTTCACCAATAACCCATCAAGATTTCTAATCTGTAGGATTACAAATCTTGATGGCTTACATTCAAATTTTAAGTATACAATTTCAATAATTTTATTAAAATTAATATCTTAAAAGGAATAGTTGAAATATCACTTATTTGGTATCAAATGAAAGAGGGCTAAACTTTTTTTAAATTTTTGGTTTAAATTGTTCTCCGTAAAATTTAGACAAATAACATTGTGGTCTTAGTTGGCCCAGTCCATATCGTCGGCACTCCAAATTGCCTTTTACGTCCTCCTTGACACCAGTATCGTAAAGATTCAATACAAGGTTTACAGACTATGTTGGGCACTCAATTCATGCCTTTATGTTAAAATATGCTTGGTAGATTTTTATCTGAAATTGGATGATCTATTTTCTTTGCTTTTGTAAACAAAATTTGCCATATGATGTATAACCTAAAGTGTTGGGGATTACCATACCATACTTTCCATAAGGTTTTCATAAACAACTAATATTTTTCAAGATAAAAAGCATATAGCATATATGCAATTTGCACACTGTGTGTGTTTTTAAAAACAATTAGCACAAAAACGCCACATATTTTTTTGTTCCGCGGAGTTGTTAGTGTTTACAAACTTTGTAACATAAAAACATAACTATAATTTGTCAAAAACTATCAGAGAATACAAAAATTCCGCAAAATAAATTTTTGCCCAAACATGATATTTAATAGAAATTATTTTTTATGGCTCACATTTCGAGAATGCTAAAACTACGGACCATGCCATATAGGGTTTAAAAATTAGAGAAATAACATTGTGGAACAGTCATTTTGCGGCATGGTAGGTAGAAGACAATTTCGTAAAAGACTAATGAAAATTATCAGATTAACCAAATTGACAATTGGCATTGATTTAACACAAAAACTTTTGGCTATTTCACTGAAAAAATAATCCATAAATGTACTAATACATATTGAAAAAAATATTCTTATTTTATATTAACCTTTACTCTTTAAAATTGAATTTAAAAATGAAATTATTATGTTTAAAATAGTTATAACTAAAAATTTACATAGTATCTAAATTTCGGCCGTGAACTCTTCTCGGATTTTTTTGTATTTTCCCGGAAGTTGCCCGTTAACATTTTATCCCTTTCTTTCTCAGAATTTCACATTTTATCTTTATCAGTATTTTCGTTTGATGTTTTTGTAGCTTATCCTTTTTCTTTTTCAAAAAGATTTATCTGAAGCCTTATAATCTTAACATATTTTCTTCTGTTTCTCGACAGTGTCTTTCACTTCATCATTTCACCATTTGCTTGTGCTTCTTACTAAAACCTCGTTTTCATTTACCAGATATTTATGACGCTGTCTCCCTCGTCTTAAATATATTGGCAGGCAATACTTCAACATTTCCATTTCCTGTATCACAGCTGTCATATATTTTGAAAGCACCTATTCCTCTCTGATCGATAGATCTTAAAACTTCCAGCTTCTTAAGTGATTATTCGACTCCAAGTTTGGACGTCTCGTGCGGCTGCTTCAAAATGAAAACAACCCCTTATTCTAGCAACGCCTACATATTGTTCTGTTCAAAGGACAGCATCCTAGGCACTTGCGTGTCCATAAATTGATCTTCAATATACTGATCCACATGGATTAAGTTAATCATACTTTCACAAAGTATGAGGAGGCCCCAGAGAGCCTGTATGAAGAAGTAGATAACAGTGGAGGAGGCGAAAGAGGGAGGTAGAAACTGTAGCGTTTTCACGCTCCATTCTCTCTGACTTTCCCACTAGAATACAGCGTGAAGCTGACTTAGTGGTAGTTTCTAATTAAATTTTTTTATATACAGGATGGAAGCGTCAGGGCTTTTTTTTACGGGAACAGCATATAAAGTAAAATATCTTAAACCCATACGTAAAGAAATCAATCAAGATATCTCAACAGTTTAAACGTAGGATTTTTTGTTCATTTCACGATGTTTATCCATACCTATATTTCGTGTGACGTAGTTACACATAGATACCAATAACGTAAACACATACTGCTACAAAAATACTACTAAAGGTGAAACAACTTTGAACTTTGCCGCCAACGACTCGATTTCGGAATAAGGCGTACCGAGTATGCGGGGATTTCCCTTTGATAGGTTTATGTCTGCGTGCATCTTTTTAGAAAAATGGCGTTTTATTTTACAACGATAATTTTATTGTTTATTTTGTTTAAAAAAAACACTTTTTCATTTTTCATTTTGAGGAAAAACATTTAGTTGTATTAGGCTTTTATAGAGTAGTTAAATCTGTTCATTTAAAGTGGTGCTGACAAAAACACTCTGTATATATTCATTAACGTTGTTGGTACCGCAGCATAATTCTCTTTCAGATGCTTATTATTCTTACTACTGATTATTCAAGGAGACCTTCGATGGGCACGCTCGAAAAGTCATTATTAAAAAATTTTATTAATGTAATTCACAAAATTATCATCTCAAAATCAGACCTTTAAAAAATGTAATTCGTATAATCCACAAAAAAATATATATTTAAAAAACACAATTTTCTTTATTTCTATCAAAGTATGTAAGTCAGTAGGCAGTGCTATTAAAAATATTAAATCACTTTTGGCGATTATAATAAGAATTTAAAGAACACTGCTGACAACTTGACGAACATAAGATACTAACGTCATTATGTCACTGTCAAACAGTTACAACTTACAACTATTATGTGTCATCGGTATTCCACATTCTGACAGACGAGCTCATTCGATACTGTTTTCCGATTCCTAACACGACGTGACCGCTTCGACTCTAAAGCGTCACTTGAATTACCTTTGTTTTGTAAGTGTTAAAAGCAAAGTTACGCATATATTATCTCACTTATTTGTTTTTCTATTAGATAAACGAAAAACAATTCTAATATATCTGACGTATAGCTATTTTTCTTTAAACAATTATTACAATTAACAGTGAAGTGAGTGCACAAAGAAGTGTTAGTTTAGTTTGAGTGGACTATTTTTAGTAAATTGTTTCACAATGCCTACAAGTGCTGTGTATCAGCCCACAACTGTGACATATGAACAGCAGCCGAATGATCAGCGTTGGAATTGCCCGATCAGCTACTTCTCAAGGCGCGTGACGAGTAGCTTGAATCGGGCTGTATGTATACGACTGGCGCTGTGTCTGTTTGGAAGCACATTGTTTATTATCGGTAAGCTATCATTAATTGACATAACAATCATTCAAAAACATAATAGTTAGCTATTTATTTTTTTTTTAATCTTAATACATTGATTCATTGTTCCTACAATTTAAGTGTATCATGTAAGTTGCACACCATTATTAAGAATTTTACTTTACAAAGGGCTTATTGGAATAAATCTGATAAAAAGAAACATTTTGTTAGATAGATTTAACCAATGTGATAATAATCACAAGTACCTAATATCCAATATTTGGTGTAACACATTCCTGAGTTGTATACACATACAACCAAGAAATTCCAATCTATTAGAACATAATAAAAGTTATAGAATTCAATAATTTGTCTAATAAGATTAGAGGGAAAATATTTCAAATAAATAATATTTAAACCTGACTAGCCTGATTATCTGACTAAGTATGTCACTTAAACAATATCTGTTATTTTAACTTTTTTTTATAAGCATTTTTTGTTATCACCTTTCAAAACATAATGGCTGTGGGTTTGATTCCCAATCAGTAAATTAATTATTTTAATTTTGTCACTTTCTCAACAAGGGAACTCAATGTTTTAACATTGAGTTCTGCACTCTACATATAATGTTGTGGTCTTGATACTATATCCTCCCTCTAATAAAAAAAAGTGTGAAAATAAAAAAAATATGATAAAAATTAGTTTAGTGTGTAACAGTTGGGACCTGAACTCAATAAGCAATAATCTCATCTCTATTTATAGAACAAAATATATTTTAAATGAAAACATTTTTTTAAAGTAAGAATTAAGTGAAGTGAGCTTACTGACCAAATTACACAACATCTTTGTCTTAACTAGTTTAAATAATATGTCTTTATTAAGAAATTGTTCTCAATACTCACCCCCAATAAACACTTATGTGGAAATATGCATTTTTCTGTAGTAATAGTACTCATTGTATCAAGAAGAACTTATGAATTATTTTACTACTTTTCATAAAAATATTTTTTTAGCTTCACAATGTATTCCATTCCATTTATTCCAATGTATACTGCAGAAGATTAGGCTGACTTGGTGCAAAGAAACACTGCTCCATACTTTTCCATCCAATTTTCAAGGTATTGTATACTAAATAACAGGATTCAACTATACTTATTTGCTTTAGATCAAGGAAATGCAAATAAATCATTCTCCCAAGTGGGACACAAACACATAAGCGTTGCATTTACATTCAAAAGCTGTGCCGCTACTCCACCTCATTATCATGTTTACCTATTATTATATAAATAAGTCCTGCACTATCTATGAAATTAAAATTAAAAAATGTTATTCAATGTACATTTATATATTTATGTTATGTAATGAGTCATACTGTAAGTAATATAAACTACTTATTTGTTAACATATAATATTTATGTAAACAAAATAAGTTCCAAATTATTTTTAAGTTTATTTTTTTTATTTTCCTAATTTATATTGTTTTTGTTATTTTGAGTTTAAAAAAACTAAATAGAATGGTATAAGATTAGTAACTTAATAAAATGCATTGTAATTGAGAAAATGGGTCAAATTTGTGGAAGTAGTGGGTTGAAAGTGTGGGTAGGAACATTAGCATTAAAACAACTTTCACTTCCACTAGTTCTTAATTCTATTCCAATAGTTCTTAATTAATATTAACCAAAACAGCTGTTACTATAAGAAATACATTTTGGTTTAATTTGCATACACATTTTCTATATGATTCTAAGTAAGTTTAAAGTTGATAATTAAGAGTACCAAGAATTATTAATGACTTAATTGATCTACATTATATAAAAAGCCATACAATTAGCAAAAGAGGTATTAAAAATCTGATGAATATTATATAATAATATATAAAACAATCATTCTAGAAAGATTTGCTTTAATTGCTTAGCATACTAGTAATTGTAGAAGGATTTAAAATAAAAAAGTAAAATAACACATGTTTTATTTAGTATTTATTTAAATTATAACTGTAAATCAAAATAACAGTTATCTGACCTCTATTTGAAATCTTTTATATATTTACTGTGAAATATAATGCATTAAAAATATGAAATAACAAACTGGTAAATATATAAAAGTTATTATCAATTAAATATTGTAATATTCATTATTATTATGATTCGTTTATATTATTATACAATTACATTAATATAAAATTATATAATAAGTCGTTACCAAAAAGGTAATTAGGACTAATTTATTTTTAAAAAATAAGTATGCATTTATAAAATTCTTAAAAAAAAAACTAATATATTTTTTAAAAAATATATCGTCCTTTTGATGAGTCAAAGATTCAATCACGAATTATTTGTTTCCAAGGAGTGAGGAAGTAAGAGGTACTTGTGTTACGGAAACGTGTTGTAACCGCACACCGACGGGTTTGTCGACCTTCGCGCGTTGTCTGTACGGATAATAGAGCCTTTTGGACTATTAAGATGTACGTAAATGTTACGTTGTTATCTCATCTTTCGTAAATCTCGACCACTTTGTTTCGATTTTGAATGTTAATGTATAGTTAAATCTGTTCGTTTCTATAACCAACAATTACGGCAATGTACGGAATAAGTAAATAATTGTAATTTTTAACAAAAAAACCGACTTCAAGCGAATCGCATAATTAGAACATAACCAAAATCACATCAAACAAAAAAAGAAATCGGACATATGCTAGTCGGGCTCGCCCACACGGGGGTTCCGTACAAAAATTGAAGGTCTCGAGCTTTTTCTGAAATTCAGGCTTAACTTAGCCGGAACCCTTTCATCTGATACTTCACTTAAAATAGCAGCTATAATAGCAAATTTTGCCCCTCTTTGACGGCTATAATGTTATAAATTTAAACACAAATGCATAGTTTTCAGATTATTTCCTAAAGTAAGTACTACCTGTAGAATCTAGGTACCAAATTTCATAATTCTAGGTCAAACGGAAGTTGATTCTCTTTGTAGATTCGAAATATGCGTTTTTTGCGATGTAAACGGCCATATCTATTTTAAGTTAAAGTTTTAAGTTAAGAAATACTATTTTTTTAGGGAATCATGGAACCGTAGATCTGAGTATATGGTTTGAATTTCAAATCTATATGTCTATGCGTTCCCGAGATAAAAGCTCTTAACAAACAGACGGACAACAAAGCGATCTTATAAGAGTTTTTTTCTTTGAAAGGTACGGAACCTTAAAAAAGAATCATCGAAATCGGTTGGCATGATATTGATTAGTCCATTTGTTACTTAATGCATATTTAAGACTTATGATGAGATTTTCTCATGGATAACATTGCCAGAAATGGACCAAAAAATGGGACCACATGGAAACCAGCAGTTTTAATATAAAAAAAAGAATAATCAAAATCGGTTCACCCAATCAAAACTTCTGAGGTAATAAACATTAAAAAAACCGTCAAATTGATAACCTCATCCTTTTACGGAACTCGGTTAAAAAATGGAATATAGTATATAGATAATATACTTCAATTAAGCGCTAGTACTATTAAATTTTATTTGTTAAATCTATTTTTAAGTATCTAGATCCAACGTGTGTAATAATAATAATTATTGTATTGCCGTTGGCTTATACTATCGGTGAGGCGATCCCACCGCGCAGCCACCGGATGAGTCACCGGCCGCAAGCGCCGCACCGGACATTCGATGCCTTTTACGATTCATACCTAATTGTATACGATACGCACGAGCTTAACTCTGCTACTATGCTACTGTATGACCAACTTTGAAACGTTTTCTTCAAATGAAAGACTCCCGTAACGGTTATTCTCGGCCCCTATATAAGGGGTGACGTGCGCACTTCGAAGTGGGTCAGATTTGTTAGTGTTAGTTTACAGCAGTTGTGAATACAAACAGACTGTCTGTTGAGATTTGCGCTTTACTTTTCATATCCGTGTGTGATTTTCAATACAAAGATTCAGCATTTTCATGTGTTGATTCTTGATTCAAATATATGAATGTATATTATGTCCTATGCTGAAGAATATTAATATATATATTTTAAAGAAATAATTCCATTGATAATTTGAGGCCAGTCGTGGCTCAAGGGCAAAAGCGTGTGGCTGTAAACGCGATAGGCGAGTTCCGCCACTCTATATGCAATGCCTTCAAAATTCGGCGGAAAGTGAAGAGCGGAGTGTCTTAACTCTAGACCTGTCTACGTTACTACATGCTGAATACAGCTTGAAGATAAAAAAAAAGTAATAAATGCCATTATAATCTCATCAAAAATTTACTCTTATCTTATTTTCTTGTCTTATCTTTATCTTATTGATCTTCTCTTTTGCATTATCGGCAGAAAATTTTAGGGGCTACAAATACATAGACTAATGTAACTTTTCTTTTCGTAAGGGCTTAGCGTTAACCCCTATATAATAAAGACTACAACAGATAATTGTAAGTTACGTTTATCAATATTTTGTTTTAAATTTACCTTTGCCAATAGAAAAGGATAAAATTCCACAAACGTTTAACTAGTCGAAACCGGTTGTTCATCTATGTCTGGCTAAAGCTAAGTAAAGCTTCACTGAAGCTCCATAGCAAAATTACTCGTATAATTATAATAATAATAATTTCAAATCATATCTTACATTATTCAACGTATTTTCATAAAACAGTGTTTATATATATATATATGTATATGTATATATATATATATATATAAACACTGTTTTATGTATTATCCAAAAATATTGTTATATTGTATTAAATATTTATATTGTTTTGTTAAATATAAGGAAGTGATGTTTTTATGTGGCGATCGTTATAGATTTTATAAAGGTAATTTGAGGTTTGGTTGGAACTAGTAACCCCAATATGTACCCCAGTATGCCTGATACTTTACCTTATGCAAATATTTAAAGTTATTATATTTTATAGACGACACCTTAGTACAAATATTTTATAATTTAATGACGAAAAACATATTTATTTAGAAAAATACTTATTTAGAAAGTACAGTAAAAAGTGCTAGAGTTCCTAAGTGTGGAATAATACTTTAAAAGTGTTAAAAATATGATAAAATATATTTTTATTATATTTATGACTCCCCAGAGGCCGCCATGGCGAAGAGGCACAAGCGTGAGTCTGTAAACGCGATGATTGTGAGTCCGATTCCCTCTCGGATGAATGAAACTTTGTATTTTTAATTTCCCGTTCTAGTGACGAGGCAAAGCGCGGCGTTGGGTACCGCCAATCAACACGCAATCCCTCAAAGAATTCGGCGGAATGTAAATGACGGAGTCTCTTAACACTAGGTTCTCTCTGGCTACCATGTTATATACGGTATATAGCGTGAAGCTGATCTTATTTAACTATTAATTAAACCGCAAAATTTGCCTTGAGAATGGGTTAAATCCGTAGTTAAATCTAACCAGTATCGTGAAATCGATATAGTACCTACGTTAGGAATGCAAGAGGGTTATTTTACTTGTTAACTGGGTCAATGTTACAATAAATACTGGACGTGCTTTATTGCTATTTTTAACTTTTGTTATGTTTATAGTAGTTTGTTTTATAAATTTGCGTTATTCTAAGCAAGAATTTATTTTAGATTACTAGATATAATAAATTAAAAAAGCTACTAAGTGCTTATTATAATGTACATAGTCGAGTCTACGATGATGATGATGATGGTGATGATGATGATGATATAATCATTGTCATCATCGATATGTAAACAATTTAAATTTTACTACGTTAATGTTTTGTTTTATTTGTTTATATTCTATATTTAAGTCGGTTAAATATTTATGTTCTATACAGTTTTATATTGTACTAGTGGGCGCGCGCAGCTTCGCCCGCTTATTTGCACCTATATGGGTGAATTCTAAAAAAAACCACGAAACACGTGTTCAATAAAATATTTTTAACAGTTTGAATTTATTTTTTTATAAAAATCGGTGGCGGTTTAAAGACTTTTCCATATAAACTTTCAACCCCTTATTTGAACCCTTAGAGAGTGAATTCTAAAAAAACAATGAAACACGTGTTCAATGAAATCTATTTAAGAGTCTGAATTTCAAATTTTATAAAAATTAAAAAAAAATCCATACAAACTTTCAACCCCTATTTCATCCCTTTAGGGTTAAAATTTTTCAAAATCCCTTCTTAGTCGATGTCCAGATTATAAAAATAAACATCTGTCCAAATCTCACGTTTCTACGCACAGCGGTTACGGCTGTGCGTGCGTCTTACCTCAGTCAGTCAGGTACATGTCCTTTTATATATATAGATAAAAAAGTATAAGTAGTTATGTAATAGTAATTTACGTCGTACATTGTCTAATAGATCGTGATAATCACTTTATACAACAATAGACGTCACAGGCTTAAGTCTAAACTGGAGTCCATAGTCGATTTCTGACAATGTTTGTATCTATTCAGAGTTTTTTTATTAAAAAAAGCCGAAAGACGTAAATAAGGTAAAACCTCATTGTGACGTAATTAGTTGATATTTACTACAATGGCTATGGACTTAAGTCTTAAACGATTTATAATATATGTACATATATAGCTGTTCCTTCTGTTGTTTCTTTTTTTCTCAACTTCACGTTGTATCCCGCACATAGCAGCAGGCAGAGGAAACCTAGTGTTAAGGCACTCTGTTCCCCATTTTCCTTCGCATTCTGGAGGCATTGGCTGTCGAGTGGCGAAACCAAACGCCGCGCTTTGCGATGATCAGATCAGAGCGAAAAAATGGTAATATTAATTATTTCACTTCCTCGAATGAGGATCGAACCCACAACCAGTCGCTTTTGCGATACACACTCTTATGACCCTGCGCCACGACTGACCTGTGCCAAGACTGGTGTCTGTAATCAAAAGTTATTAACCGGTCATTTTACTAGTATTTATTATAATCAATTATTTTATAATATTTACTTACTGAGTTTATACACAATTTGAATTAATGATATTGTTAATTAAAAAAACATCGATCAATTTACTTGCCCTTTTTATGTACAATCCCCAGTAAAATTCTGTGGTTTAGCCGTTTCCAAATATATAGTTTTCATCTATAATAACGTATAGGTCTTGCTTGACAAGTCTCGAAAGTATTGTCAAGGTGGATCAGTTTTTAACTCGGCCAATAGTGTATTTATAAATGAGCTTTAAAATAAATCATTATGTAAGACTAAGTTTTGTAAAAATATATATTATAATAAATATAATACTTTGTTTTATTCGCGGCGTTAGGTTTCGCCACTGAACAGTGAACTAGAAAAGCGGATAACACTAGTTTCTCTCTTTCTACACTGCAGAGCATATATCTTTTACACAGGAAATAAATGCAAATATTTTTTTTAACTTCACGATACAAACAGCAAGGTAGGCAGAGGGAACCTGGAAACCTAGTGTTGAGATAAGATTTTCCGATTAGGACGCTCCCGCTATCTACTTTCGGCCGATTCTTGAGGCATTGCGTGTTCACTGGATAAAGAGTCATTCATTATACAATCGTTAAAAATACGATAATGATTTCAATGTTTCTATTTAGGCCCGTATTTATAAATTGCTTTCAAATCTGAGATGCCGTTTTCATTCATATATTTAAGTTCCAATTTTTATCTTTTTCTTATATTTTTTTGACTATTATAAAATCAGCTTCACGCTGTATCCCGCACACAGCAGGGTAGGCAGAGGGAACCTAGTGTTAAGACACTCCGTTCCCCACTTTCTGCCGAATATTTGAATATTTGACTATTATACTTCGGTATTTAAATTTCATGGTCGTACAGACCATCACTCGTGGTTCATTACGGGAATAAATAAATAATTTTAAGTAAATAAGTACGTGATGGGAGTTCTAAATCATCGAGAACTACTAAATGAGTTGGTATTTGAATATTTATAAGTAAGTTGTCGATGAATAAAAAATAATATCTACTAGTCTCGGTGTAAATTGAAAATTTATATATACGCACTGCGGTTGGCGAGGAAATAAAATATAATTATTTTATAATATTAAATGTTAATGTGGTATTGAAATTGAATACGATTCGGCTTCGTATTTCTTGTTTTACGTAAGCTGACAACTTTATATATAATATTATAGGTCTTGCCCAGTTTGTTTCCTGATAAAAAGCCTTTTTAATGAAAAAAAAAATGTAGGTAGTTATTAGTCACAGCGTTTGTGGATAACTAATAATTTCCTGCTCGTATTTCCGGTACAAAGTACCTACACCATTGGCAAAGTACATTGATGTATAAAATAAATAATATAATATATATTAAAATGAATTATTTATATTACAGGTTTTTCGTGTTTATTACGACATTTTATCTCTATAGATCTGGCCTTTCGTTGTTTTTGTTTTGTATGTCGATTAAATAATATTATAACTTGCTACTGGTACATTGCTAATACGCTCCCTTAAATTAAAATGATTGTGTTAATGTATTATATAATGTATGTACGTCATTTTATAACATTATTTCTCATTAGCGACCCGCGGCTTCGCTCGCTTGAACTACATCATTATAAATTTTCTTCAATAAATTAATTTAATTCAATAGAACACAGTTACTTAAAGCAATTTTGTCACAATATTCTCTAAAATATTTTAACTCTTTAGGGTTCCGTACTTTTTAAGGAAAAGAAAAACACTTATAAAATCACTTTGTTGTCCGTCTGTCTCTCTGTCTGGCAAGAGCCTTTGTGTCAGGTATGCTTGGATGTATCGAGTTGAAATTCAAACCATATAAACACCTAAACATTAATATGCAATAGAATATGTTTAAAAAATACATGTCATATTGATTGGAAGTCAATTCCCACGATAAAAGTATCTAATCTTAAGCAGATTACTTGAATCCAAAAGCAGTGTATGAACCAATTAAGTGTATTTGTACTGGTATTACCAGTTTTTACTGACATATTTACTTGCATTATAAAACTAGACTCGAAATTAGAAAGAGCTTCATTTTTAGGATTCCGTACCTCGAAAGGAAAAAACGGAATCCTCATAGGAACACTTTTTCTTCCGCCCGTCTGTCTGTCAAGACCCTTTTTCTCATGAACGCGTCGAGGTATCAAGCTGAAATTTATATCAAATACTAAAGTCTACTGTCACTTAGAGCAGTGAAAAAGTAAAACTCTTATTGCGCCATATGCCGCAAAAAATCGCAGATTTTCGAAACTAGCAAGGGAATCAAAACCATAGAACTTAGAATTTTGAAATTTGGTACGAAGCAACGTCTTATAAGACGTTGACGTACAAATAATGGAAAAATTGCGAGAAGTGAACATTTTTAGATATTTCATAGAAAAAAATACTAAATCAGCTTCACGCTGTATCCCGCACACAGCAGGATAGGCAGAGGGAACCTATCCGGATCGAATCGAATCCACAACCAGTCGGTTTTACAGTCACACCTCGTGCCGCTGCGCCACGACTGGAAAAAATACTACAAACTTATATTTGTAGTTAATTTCATAAACTTAAGTTTGCCATACTTTATAAGGTCTACAGTGTACTTCCCTTATCCTGAAATTGGTATGAAAGCCTCGGTGAGCGAGTCCGACTCGCACTTAACCGGTTTTTTTTGTATCAGTGGTCAGTAGATGAGTCTACTTACATATCTTACCATAAACAAATATATTGGATCGTTATCGTTTGTTACTTTATTTTCTTACTCATTTACGTGAGAAACTGCATGTAAGATTATTTGTAAAGTTAACTTACAATACTTATATTTAGCTCCAACATCCAACTTGATGGTCCCTCTGGTTTTTCTAGTTTCTGCTGTTTATATCTAATCAGATACCAGCTCGCGGCTTGAAATGTGCTTAATGTAATTAAATAAATCAGTTGCTGTAAAATTATAAATAGTTCAGCTTTAAATTTATTAGTGGTAACTCTGCGTGAGTACTGTAACGGAAGTTTTATGTGCATTAAAAAATAAATAAATCAGCTTCACGCTGTATCCGGCATACAGTAGGGTAAGCAGAGGGAACCTAGTGTTAAGACACTCCGTTCCCCACTTTCTGCCGAATTCTGGAGGCATTGCGTGTTGAATGGCAGAACTCAATGCCGCGCTTTGCCTCGACACTAAAGCGAAGAAATGGAAATATAAATTTAAGTAAATATTTCATCTCCTCGAGTGGGATCGAACCCAATACCAGTCGGTTTTACAGTCACATTTCGTGCCACTGCGCCACGACTGGCCTCTATATAAATAGTTCAGCTTTAATTTTATTGTTGGTAACTCTTCGTGAGTAACTGTAACGGAACAGTTTTATTGTACATTGATTAATTGATAATATTTGTGTTTGTTACAGGTCTTGCTCTCCTCATAGCGGGCGGTGTGCAGTACTCCAACACACCTCCGACACCCACGCCGCAAGACGCTGACAACGGGTTCGGAGCGCTCATTGCAGGAGGTGTGATATTATGTCTGGGACTGCTATTTACAGGTTAGAATTTTATTTTTATTTATTTTTTTTAGAATATAATTATGTTAAAGAGGTTTATTGTATACTAGTGACGCGGTCGCGGCTTCGCCCGCATGTACTACTAAAGTATCAGCCAATTCAGTAAAACACTTTATAGCCATGTTATAGCATGCAATTCTTTATGTTGACATAACTTTTTTTTTATTTATGAGCTGATTAAAATAAAACACTAAATAGTTTCCAAAAAAAAAAACAATAGTGAAAATTAAATTTAAACCAGCATAAACAATCAGACAAAAAAATATAAAAATCATTATTTTCAGTTCTATTATTTTAATAAAGACCCCCGATAACATTATTTCTTTAATATCTTCCATGTACGGACACCGATATGTTACGATTTTATTATAAGTATAGATATTACACAATTAATTTGTTGCTATGATTTGATAAAATAGTCACTCAATACGCAACGCCTCCAGAACTCGGCGGAAAGTGAGGAACGGAGTGTCTTAACACTAGGTTCCTTCTGCCTACCCTGCTGTGTGCGGGATACAGCGTGCACAGTGTACAAATACTATAAAACATATGGAATAGTATATATAGAGTATATACTATTCTATGTTACTATACAGATAACGAATGTCTACATTAGAAAGATTTTTGGCCTGGTCAGGTAAGTAATCACGTCGTTAGCTGACCTTAACCTTATAGCATTGATATTTATTAATATTATTAAACATGACTCATATATTACACAGAATAAATATTTTTTTAACACTTTAACCAATAAAATTTTACAAACAACCTCGTATAATTTAAATGGATCCCGACTGGTAATCCTAATTGAACTATTAGTATTTTTTTTATTTTATACAGTCGGAATTTTTGTTCTTTATAGTTATTTTTTTATATAATTTTATGCATACCAAATTATAATTAACAATATGTAATGGTTTCGGTTAATATATATTTTATTTGACATTTTAAAATTATTGGGCCTGTTTGGGTCTTTTTGATATCATAATAAATCTATAAAATAGTAATAAATCTAAATCTATACTTATAATAAAATCGTAACGAATCGGTGTTGTTACATAGAAGATATATCTATAACAAAAATGTAATTGGTGGTATTTAATAACATAATAAAATTGAAACAATGATTTTTTTTAATTGCGTGTGTCTGTGCGTTAGCTTACAGTAATCTGAGAAATGGCTTAGCCGATTTATTTGCATTTCACCTATTTAATTATTGTATTTTGGCAAGCTCTCCTTAACATTTAGTGTTAGTTTTATTTCAATCGATTTAAAAAATAAAAAATCATTTTAAAGAATGTTGTTCTACAAAATTGCTATAAATAACTGTTTTATTTAATTAGTATTATGGAACTTTACTTTTCAATATTGCATGAGTGCATTAAAATGAAGACTAACAGAATGAAATGGAGTGAAACTGTGGCAAGTAACAAAAGTCAAGAACGTGACTACACGACCGCTCTGTCAAGGGCGTTACGACTGAAAGGAAGAAGAGATAGCTATAGATATTGTTTTGAAAATTATATTATTAAGAAGAAAATTAAATTAATGCAGATTAGTAAATTAATAATTATATAATTGAAGCGGGCGAAGCCGCGAGAGGGTTGCTAGTTTTATACCTCGAAAAAATTTGTACGTATATTGCGGTAAAGCGCCCTTCACTCTAAATTCGGAATTCTCCTTGATTCGTAATGTAAAATCGTACATTTAATATTCACGAACAATTCACCAGTGTGTGCAGAAACGAATATACAAAGGGCACGAGCGGTGAAAACCGATGGAATTATTATTATTCTTGGCGTTACGCCAGTCTTGAAGTCAATGAGGAGTGAATGTGTTATTATCAAAAAAAATCAGCTTCACGCTGTACTCCCGCAAAGGTAGGCAGAGAGAAGCTAGTGTTAAGATACACTCCGTTCCTCCCTTTCCGCTGGTTTTTAGAGGCATTGCGTGTTGAGTGGCGGAACTCAACGCCGCACTCTGCCTCGACACCATAGCGAAGAAATGAAAATATAAATTTTATATAAGTATTTCATCTCCTCGAGAGGGTATCGAATCCACAACCATTTGCGCTTACAGTAACACTTTCTGCCACGACTGGCGTGCTACTGACTATAAATTAGGCAAAATTGTGTCACAAATATTACCAAGAAGAAGTATTGTTTATCTGTTGATTTTTCCTTTTGACGTGAAGATTATTGGAAATCTTTTGTATTACTTGTTAATATGATTTTTTTGCGTCTCTGGTTTCCCATACTGTTCTTTTACCTCTTTGATGATTTCCTGATATACGTCTTTATGTGTATATTGTAATATATTATTTTAGATTCATCAAAATAGGAGGAAGGAGACCTTTCGAGAGCTCGATCGGTCGATTGTATTGGTTTAAGTTACAATATGAGACTAAACCTTTATTATACGAGTATATCCTTTTAACTGTCTCTGTAAATACAACAACAAAAAGTTCAACCACGACTGGTTTCGATAGCTTAATTAATGTTAGATTTAAAATATATTAAAATTTCATCTTAAAGAATGTCTTTCATTTTGTTGGGTTTGTTTATGTCCAGGGAGCCCCCCTGTCTAATCTGATTTTTGAAATGACTATAATCGATATTGAACAGTTTCGAACTGCAGCAGCGATGTATTTTTACCTTCACAACAACGAAAAAAAAACAACAATTTTTGAGACAATGCGCGTTAAATACGTTCACCAGAGAAAAAAAAATATCAAACAAGTCATTTTCCCTGATCGGAAATCGAACCAATAACCGTTGCGTTTACACGCTGTGCCTCTGCGTCGCGACGGGCACATATGTAAATCTCAATTAATAAAATCATTGCACCAGGCATCGGCGGGTGGGCATGGTCAGCTCGCTGGGGTGGGGGCAAGGAGGCGCAGGCCAGCGGGGCCGCAGCCTTGACGGCCCTCAACCCGTCAACCGACCCCCTGGTAGCGGCGCAGTACGCGCCCGTCAGGGACGCACCCCCTGCACCCGATGATGAAATGCGCAATCTAATGGATAATAAAGAATGGTAAGCATTTATTAATGTTATATCGATAACTAGGTTTAAGAAGTTTGACGTGTCTGTTTGTGTGTATTTGGTATCGTAGCTCTTAAACTGATGAACCGATTTTGATTGTTTTTCTTTTAAATTTTTAAAGTGTTATTCCATCCAAACTTAGGAAAAAGAACTTATTTAGGAAAGGTATAAAAAATGTAACCTAGCAGGATTGAACCAGCCGCATTTGGGAACCGTCCAAGCGCTCTACAGAGATGCTAACAACATAAATAAGTTGTAACAAACGTATAAGGAATTTCGACGTAGCTTGATGAGAACGTTTGGTTTAGTGGTCAAAGCGCTTGGACTTTTTTATACGTTTCCTAAATAACTGTTTTTTTTGTTGACAAGGTGACGTAAGAGGAGTGTTCTTAGATATAATTCAAGTAAAAAAATGTTCAACCGTTTAAAGATTATCACCGTTTCTCTAGCTGTTTGTTTATTTTTTAGATGTTTTTTTGTTCGCGGGTTTTTATTTATTAATTACTTATTAGATATTTATTTAAATATTCAATGAATCCTTAAAGATTATTATTGATATTATTTTTTGATTGGTTAAAAGTTCACAAGCACAGGCTTCGTTTGATAAATTTATATTGTGCTAAAATTGTTATTATAATAGAGTAGATGATTTCTTATATTCGAAAGGAATATTAGATTATGTTAGTGCTGCATTAAGCCCTTGAATGTTCAACTGCAAACCACTAGCTACAGTGTATCTATATATTATACATATGCTAAAGTAGAATGATTTTAATAATAAAATATTTTTTCTTTATCTTTGTTATTAAGGAAGAAATAAAAATAAAAACTGTTCAAACCCCACGTATTATGTTAAATAGTTGAAAAGTAAAGATAACAAAAATATATTCATAAACTTGTCTATTGTTCAATTTCCTTTACTCAACACAAATGATCGTTAAGGAAATTGGCCTATAAGGTAACGCCTTTATAATGTTATACAAACAAGCACAAAACGGTGGTTATATAAGCGACTGGGACCTCAATCGCTGTTTACATTATATTACAAAGGATCGCTGGTGATTGTGACGTTGGTCCAACTGGTCGCTGTTCGCGTATCGGACCCCATTGTCTTCTATTGTTTACTTGTACTGGCATTTCTATCTATATCACCACTCTATATACTATGTATATTTAGTATTTTGCCTACGCTTTGCTATAAATTTCTATTGCATTAAAATCGACTGTAAATTGTTTTGTTACACTTATTAGGTTTATAATAATTAAGTTTTTTCTCATAAATATACGTAATTTAATTCTATTTTCTCTTGGATTATATGTATGTGATTTTTCATAAGTTTTTTTTATCAGTTTCACGCTGTATCCCGCATAGAGCCGAGTAGGTAGAGCCTAGGGTTAAAACACTCCATCCCCTCCACTTTCCGTAGATTCCTGGAGACATTGCGTGTTAAGTGGCGTAATTCAATGCCGCAAAATACAACTTTGAATTTTTGCTAAGAAAGCTAGTTGAAAGAGATGATACTTTATATTATGTGTCTTCTAAAACACAGTGTTAGAGTGAAGAAGTCATCCGTGATTTTAGTCTATGGTACTACAAACTTACCCATCTGTCCATAGATTATCTACTCTTGGCACCCGCAGGCGCCACCTACCCTGACGGTTGGCGCGAAAACATCTGTCAACTCATAGCATTTGTGATTTTTGAAGTCTAAGCATCAAAAAGTTTACAAAGTTGAGAAAAATATCGTTTTATGCGTTATTTTCTTTTATAAGATAACTCACAGTGTTTTAAATTAAATAAGTACGTTTTTTTTTTTTTTTAAAAGTGCAGTGATACAATGAATCAGTCTGAAAGAGGTGAGAGTGCGGCACCGAGCCAGGTCGCCTCGGATGGGGGACAGGATCGGTGTAACATTTTAACATCGTCCTCGTCTTCATCCTCGGAGGAAGAAGACTGTGCCTCTCCACCTCCAAACAAAAGACGTAGGCGTTCGTTACCTTATTCTGACCCAAGAGTCGATAGTTTAATAACTCAGGTAAGTTATATTTCCAATTTTGTTGCGCATATGTCTGATCAATTGCAACCGCAGACAAGTCGACCTAATAATTTGCCTACAGGGTCACATATGAGAGAGGAAACTTTTCTTGTAGATCCTAGTAGTAGTAATACAATTAATACATTGACATTAGGTGATGTATGTATCGATTATGATGGTAATAAAATTATACCTGCGGCTGACGAGCAACGGTTGCGAGAGCTTAATAAAATACAACAGTTTAACTCGCAATCTTGGAAAGGAATAAGATTTAAAAAAGCCATGCAGTCCTATATTGCAGAACCTGGTTTTATGGGTTTAAGAGTTAATGAAGAGTTATGTCATTTTAATAAGTCTAAGGATTATTTGGCTTCAACAGAGCTTTTATTGAGTAGCTTATCTAATGTAGCCTTAGAACAGAGGCATCTTCTAAGGCAATCATTACAGTCTATAGTTGATTGGGCCTCAAAGGAGCCTGCTAGTGTTAATTATAACACATTATTTGAAAAATTCACTACTATGTTTGGCCCGACATCATCTTTTGCAAAGAATTCAGATAATATGTTGCAGATTATATGTGGTAAAAGAGCTGAATGCATTGAGATAAGACGAGAGAGAATACTTAAGGAGATTGACAATGTGAATCTTCAGATGACCTTAAGAAGTGTGCCTCCGAGTGCAGAGTATTTATTTAGCAAAGAGGCATTACAACCCATTATACAATCTTTAGGTGGATCCCAAATATGGCTGAATACACCAAGTTATTTAAAGAGAGGTCAGCAAAAGAGACATACTTTCGACCAGAACTCACATAGGAAACAAGATGTGAAAAAACATCCACAGCAATATCGTGGTAAAAAAATAGACAAGAAGTCGAAATATAAGAAGCCCTTTCGTCGCAGCAACACCTCCAATCAGTCCAATACGAGACAAGATTGACTATCAGTTAAGGGGCTTCAGGGAGGGTTGCTTAAAAGACCATATATCAGTATGGCAAAGTCAAGGTGCGACTCAATTTATTTTAAAGATAATTACAAGAGGAAGAATTCCGTTCAAGTCCAAGCCCCCTATGCAGTATCCCTACAAGAATGTCCAAAGGAGATTTCGCACCAGAGAAACTCCCCTGATGACAGAGATGATCAAGGAGTTAAAAGAAAAGGGAATATTAGAAAGGCCAAAAGTGCTCAATCCCGGTTTTCATTCAAGAATGTTTTTGATAAAGAAGTCCAGTGGGGGATTAAGGCCCATATTCGACCTCAGGGGTCTCAATGTTTACATTTCTCCAAAGAAATTTCATCTGATATCTCAGACAGAGGTATCAGAATTCCTACAAGAAAACGATTGGTTAACAAAGATCGACCTTCAGAATGCCTATTTTCATATACCAATTTCAGAAACTCACAGGCGTTTTCTGCGGATAATATACAATCAGGAAGTCTTGCAGCTAACAGCACTTCCTTTCGGTCTTTCCTGTGCCCCACAGATTTTCACAGCGGTGGTCAATTGGGTTGCGGAAATCCTAAGGACCAGGGGGTTCAGGTTACTGGTTTACTTGGACGATTTCTTGTTGGTGAACCAACACCGTTCCAGACTAGACACTCAGGTTTCGGAAATGCTGAGCTTGCTAGAGACTTTAGGGTGGCATATCAATTACCCAAAGTCTGTTTTAGAGCCGACTCAAGAGATAGAGTACTTGGGTATAATCTGGAATACCAACCAGTTCACTATGACTCTACCTCAAAAGAAAATTTGTACCATAGAAAAGATGATCACCGATCTCAAAAGAAAGGGTTCCACATGCAGCCTGAAAGAGGCCCAGAGCTTATTAGGCCATTTAAACTTTGCAACTCTCACCATTCCCAAGGGCCGTCTTTATTGCCGAAGTATGCAAATATTTTTAAAGGGATACAGAGACAGAAGGCCCAAGGAGATAAGACCATTACCGCCCAAGGTGTGTCAGGATTTGGGATGGTGGGTGCAAGCAGTGCAAAGGAGTTGCAAGACACTGCGTCGAAAAGAGGTATCACACTTCTTAACCACCGATGCAGCGGATGCAGGGTGGGGCGCTCAATTGAACAACCTTTACTTGTCAGGTCAATGGGCCCCATATCAGAGAAGGTGGCATTCAAATCTCAAAGAGATGTATGCGGTATATGGAGCAATAAAGAGCCAACAGAAAGTATTGAAGGCGGCACATATACTCGTACAGTCAGACAACCGAACATTGGTGTCATACATAAGAAACGAAGGTGGCACTCGATCAACTGCCCTTCTAAAATTAACAACCAAGCTCTTGAGGCTCACCGAGCAGCTCCAAACAACACTGTCGGCTTGCTACCTCCCGGGGAGGTTAAACGGGATTGCAGACCGCCTCTCAAGAGGCCGGGAACTGCCCGAGTGGCATCTGTTGCCCCCGGCCACGGAGGCCATATTCAAAGCTTGGGGCGTGCCAGACGTAGACCTATTCGCGTCCAGATCAACAGCCGTCGTCGAGAAATATGTAACGCTAGACTCGACAGATGGGTACGCAATTTTTTACGACGCCTTCAGTCGTCAATGGGAATGTCAATTGGGATGGCTATTCCCACCTCCCAATTTAATGCCTCAGGTACTGTCCCATCTAAACAAGGCCAAAGGAACCTTCATATTAATAGCCCCTCAATGGAAAAGATGTTTCTGGCTTCCGGACTTGCAGGCCAGAGCTTTGGAGAAACCGCTTCTAATAGAAAAGATTCGGAAGAATTTAATAGACATTACAACAGGTCAGTGCCCTCCACAAGTGGAACAGCTGGGCCTCATGGCATGGAAAGTTGGGGGTGGGGGCACCAGGTCTCGCACTGGACTGTAGAAGAGATTAAGTTATTAAAGAGGAGTTGGCGAGAATCTACACTTATGACTTATAAGAGACCTATACAAAGATGGATAGATTGGTGTGTAGAGCAGGGCATAGACCCTAGGGCACCAAATGGCAATAGTGTAGCTAGATTTTTAGCTAAGCTTTATTTAAAGGACAAATTAGCATATAATACAATTTTACTCCATAAGTCAGCTATTTCAACTTATTGTGCTACATCAAATGAGTCATTTTCAAAAAATTTTTTTGTTCAACAAATTTTGAAAGCTATTTCTCTAGCTAGGCCTCATGTACAAAAGCCACCAGTTTTTGATATTAAACTTCTGTTTGATTGGCTACAAGAAAGATCATTTTTAAATACATTATTTGATGTTTCTCGTAGAACTGCCTTAATATTATTACTGGCTTCAGGGCGAAGAATTCATGATTTGACGCTGTTGGATATATCAGGTGAACATTATTCTGAACAACATGATAGAATTGTTTTGCATCCAAGATTTGGTTCTAAGACTGATACTAGCACTCATAGACAGTCAGACTGGGTGTTGTTAACACATGATAATGACATGATATGTCCAGTGAAACATATTAGACAACTGATTCAGTTGACTAACAGTAGACGATTAGTAGAGAACAACATCACAAGCTTATTTGTTACTATAAAGGGTGCAGTAAGACCGGCTTCTAGAACAATTATAGGTGGTTGGATTAAAAGTATTTTTAAAGATATAAATATCAGTGCACCTCCTGGTATTATACGTAGTGCAGTTGCCTCTAGGGGCTGGTTTGAGAATCACCCAGTCGAAGAAATTTTAAAAAGAGGAAACTGGAAGAGTTTTCATACCTTTAGAAAATTTTACTGTCGTAAAATAGAATCAGCAGATAGACATACAAGTGCTGACTTACTTTTTGATAATTTTTCAAGTATTTAATTGAATTATGACAAGAGCTGTTTTTGATTTTAGTTAATTTTTTATTTGTTTTTTATTTTTAATAATTTGCAAGTTTAGTACGAAGAAGTTATTGGTATGGATCTCATGAGAGAAAGTTTTATTATTTTTGTGCAATTTCTGCATTAATATTTTGTTGAATTTTTGAGGATTACATACTGTTATTATTATTATTTTTTAAGGATAATTCTATATTTGTTATTCTAGATTTGATTACAGATACGCTTTTAAGTTTGATTACTGACTTTTAAGTTTGATTAGTATTTTTATTTGAATCAAAATTTTTTAATATGATAATTAATAAATGTTATATAATAATTTGCTTTTTCTTATCAACATAGCATTTTTACTTGACACCAGCAGATAACAAACAGATCTTCACTCTAACACTGTGTTTTAGAAGACACATAATATAACTGTTTTGCATTACAACAAAACAATTATTATGTGTTGGATAAAACACAGTGTTAGCAAGTAGGACTTGCTGGTGATTGAATGAAACGTGAAGACTATGAGTTGACAGATGTTTTCGCGCCAACCGTCAGGGTAGGTGGCGCCTGCGGGTGCCAAGAGTAGATAATCTATGGACAGATGGGTAAGTTTGTAGTACCATAGACTAAAATCACGGATGACTTCTTCACTCTAACACTGTGTTTTATCCAACACATAATAATTGTTTTGTTGTAATGCAAAACAGTTATATTATCACTCCATGAATCTTATGTCTGATCACAGAGAAACCATCTATCTAGTTTTAATTTTCACAATTTTCCAAATCAATATAATCTTCTTACAGGCTCATAATATTTTTGGATAGATTAAACGATTTGCATTAATAATAATAATAATTACATTTTGACATTTTTATATCTTATCTGTCATATTTTCGTAAATAAATTGATATTTCAATTATAGAACATATAACGCAATAAAATTATGTAAAAAATATGAAAACTAAAATAGCCAAGTATACGTTTGTAATTGGTGAAAGCTCACAAGTTGCACACCAAATTCTCTATATCATTAGATATAAAAAGAACTCGTAAGTCCTCAGTCAGTCGTCAAATCAAAAGCCGGTTGGTTACGTTTGAGTGGACTTTCTCTAACACTCAATATTTTTTTTTTATTATTTTTTTTACCAATTTTTAAGGCCAGTCGTGGCGCAGCGGCACGAAGTGTGACTGTAAAACCGACTGGTTGTGGGTTCGATCCCCACTCGAGGAGATGCAATAT
This sequence comes from Heliconius hermathena, assembly GCA_013403705.1. NCBI lineage: Eukaryota > Metazoa > Arthropoda > Insecta > Lepidoptera > Nymphalidae > Heliconius > Heliconius hermathena. The sequence goes on along the minus strand of JAAIXJ010000208.1, from coordinate 79,198 downwards.
TTACTTAAATGTATATTTCCATTCCTTAGCTCTGATGTCGAGGTTAAGCACAGCGTTGAGTTCTGCCACTCAATGCCTCCAGAATTCGGCAGAAAATCTTAACACTAGGTTCCCTCTGCCTACCCTGCTGTGTGTGGGATACAGCGTGAAGCTGATTTATTTATTTATTTTTAATTTTTTTTTACAGTTTAAGCAGTGCAGAGGAGAGCGACAAAATGCTGGATGGTCGACCGTCGGTCGCGTAAATACAATATGTTTGATGTATTTTCTTGCGAACAGACAAAACCAACAATGTCCACCTATATATGTATGTAATCTTTTAACCTTCTAACGGTACATTAGTACTTAAATATCTGTGTAAGTAAAGAATTTATTTTTATGACAATCGACTTTAGAATGGATATCGAGTAACCTGTTTCTTTTTGTAAGTGATAATGGTCTGTAGTAAATGTTGCCCGAAGAAAAAAAAAATGCTGGTATAATTTTATATCTATACACGAATTGCATTTCGAGGTACAAAATATTTTAAAATATATTTTGGGTGTGTGATATTTTATTTATGTTGTCGTTTTTACCATGAAGCCTTGTTTTGAAAATTCATATTGAATTAATTTATTTTTTTTTGCTTTTTTTTGTTTATCATATTTTGGGTTCTATTTTCAAAAGGAACGGTAACACAATAGATGTCATATATTTTCTTGATATTATACACATTGTCTGTATTAAAGATTAAAAAAATATATAGATTTGATAGTTAATAATCGTAATTTATAAATAAATACAAGACATGTGGCCAAATTATCGTCCAGATTATAAAATTAGATTTAATGTCCATATGTATCTAAATGTATTTCGATTGTATAACGGTGTAACGTAGGTTAAATTGTTCTCACTTTAAAATAATAATTACAACTTTAATATATATTTTAATATATATGAAAATTGATTAAACTTATAATTCTATTAAATCGTACTTTGAAATGTTTCTCAATTATAATGTTATGCTTAGTATTGGTTATATGGTTTGTTTTAATTAAAATAAGTGACAAAAAACAACAATTAAAGCTATTGTATTCTAATTCGTATAATTGCATTTGCTTATGTTACAAAAATATATTAGAAAAACAAATTAATTTATATTATTAAGCGTGATTTAAATGCAATACGTCTATTATGTATTAGATATTATATTATAGTACTATAGAAAAATTGCAATATTGTATTGTTATTTATTTAAAATGTCTGATGTGTTGAGACCAGTCGTGGCGCAGTGGCACAAGGTGTGACTGTAAAACCGACTGGTTGTGGGTTTGATCCCCACTCGAGGAGATGAAATATTTACTTAAATTTATATTTCCATTTCTTCGCTCTGGTTCCGAGGTTAAGCGCGGCGTTGAGTTCTGCCACTCAACACGTAATGCCTCCAGAATTCGGCAGAAAGTGGGGAACGGAGTGTCTTAACACTAGGTTCCCTCTGCCTACCCTGCTGTGTGCGGGATACAGCGTGAAGCTAAAAAAAATGTCTGTTTTTCATGCTATATTTGAACTATAAGATAGATTTTAACAAATATTGTATTGAGCGCTGGCGCTAATATAATTTTATTTTCATTTATCTTCGGCTGAATGACACAATATTAACATTATCATTACATTACAAAATATCTAAACTTTTAAGTATATTTTTTGAGTGAGAATTCAATTCAAATCCACAGTATTTGTTAATCTCACTTGAAAAATATTTAAATTTGAAATATGCGGATTTGAGTATGTCTAAGGCGGTATGGCGGTTGTAGGTTCGATTTCCACTAAGGTAACTAATTATAATTTAATTATTTTCATTGCCCCGCTTCGGTAGGAAAAATGGCGGCGTTGAGTTACGCCACACAAAATTGGACAGGAACTGGTGAACGGAATGTCATGTAAATTTATATAAAATGCATAAAAAATAGTTATGGTTCTCTTAACATATAAAATTCTGTCTAATTTGTAGTTTTTAATGTAACGTAGATTTTTCTCTTGTCTTGTTACGCAGCATATTATGTAATATAACATAGTATATATACATATATTTATAATTTTGAAATAAATAACCGCAATCAATTAATATTTATAAAATAATTATTATAAATTATACAAATAATTTAAACAAAATATTATATTATATAAATAATTATATATGCAGCTTAATATTCCGAGTCGCATCTAGTGTTAAGTTTTTAACTTTAAAAAATAATTTAATTTCTTTTGTGTTGAGACCGTCCTTAATAGTTGTAAGTTTAGGTATTCATTTATATAATTACGATACTAGGACCTGACAGAGAATTTGAAATTTCACAATTTATAATGATAATATTTCGTAATGTAACAAGTGTCTAAGTTATTCGATTTTAATTAATATATTAACATTTGGTTGCATAATGAGACCAGTCGTGACGCAGAGGCACAAAATGCGACTGTAAAATCGGCTGGTTGTGGGTTCGATCCCCACTCGAGGAAGTGAAATATTTATTTATATTTATATTTTCATTTCTTCGCTCTGGTGTCGAGGCAAAGCGCGGCGTTGAATTCCGCCACTTAACAGGCAATGCCTTTAGAACTTGGCGGAAAGTGGGGAACGGAGTGTCTTAACACTAGGTTCCCTCTGCCTACCCTGTTGTGTGCGGGATACAGCGTGAAGTTGATAAAAAAATATATATATATTACCATTTGGTTGCATAATACTTGGACGATATTTCTTAATTAATTCTATGAATTTCTAATGGTGAATAGCTAAAATATCAATAATTATCAACAAATTAAAATATAATTATCAATTATAAGGTAAAATTTATTTTGTGAATCATGGGTCTCGGTCCGATGTTTTCGAAAGGATTTAAAATTGGACTGCAAATAAGCATTTAATTTTAAAATGTTATCTCATACTATAAAACATAATGATATTATTAGCTCTCTTGCATGTATTGGTATTATTTTTAACAAGCATCACATAAATGTACTTGAAAACTAATTTAACAGATTGAAAACGTTTAATGTACATAAAAAAAAACAGTATTTAGTTAAGAAAAAAAAACACAAGTAGCTATAAGTATATTATAATTTAATAATCATTTTAATTTAATTTGTTTCTTTTTATTTTATTCTATACAAATCTGTTTATGTTTTCATTAGTTTGTGGTGCATCTGAATGTGTCGTACGATATTAATTTATAGTTACTTTAGTACTTAAAGTACATTATTTTGTAATATTTATATGTACTTAATGTTTCAATCTCCACTTAATCAATAAAAAAATAAAATATATATATATTTGAGTTTTATTTCGCAATTACCTGTGAATATTTCATAATTAGTAGAATATTACTTTTTAAAAGTAGTAAATTATTTATGAATATAGTTGGTTGAATGGCTTTTAATAGCTGCTTATTTGCAGTTACTATAATTTTCAAAGAAAAGTAATAGATACTAATTCAGATATATTACATCTTTACATCCCAACATTACATCTTTGAGTCATACACATTAATTACTAAAGTGCATCTAATTTATCTATTTAAATTAAGCAAGACAATGGAATCCCGAGTATGGGACTAATATTTTTTTTTCATAGATAAAAAGTAGTACAGGTTTCCGATTTTTATTCCCATATGTTCGTGCGCAATTCACGTCATGACTAGTGGTATAACTGTTTTATATACATTTCAACATAAAAAATTGTGGTTTTAAAAAATTTAATTTTATAAAAAACCGGACAAACGTTAGTCGGGCTCGCCCATCCGTACAAAAATTGGATCTTAGCTTAGCCAGATTTCATCTAATACCTCACTTCAATTAGCGGCGTACCCTATTCATTTCGATTCCCTTTATAGCGTCTAAATACGCGTTTTGTTCGATTTAAACGGTTTCTTTAGGGACCGGGGAACTGAATATATTTATTAGGTTTGAATTTCTACTCGATATCTTTAAGCGTTCATGAAATAAAGGCTCTTGATAAACAGACAGACAAACAGACCGATGAACAATAAAATGATCTTATAAGGGTTCCTTTTTTCCTTAAAAGTTACGGAGCCCTAATACATCAATAAACAAGGCATAGTATAAAGCAATATTTATTTATAACAAAATCGCATTAATAATACATGTTTTGTAAATAAACTTAAAGCTAATCAGTCTCTAGTGAGTAGTGCGGCGCCACCACGGGATGCCGGTGACGTCCTCCGCGGACGCGGCCGTTGTCGGTCTGCAAGTTGAAAAAAAACATTTTACTGGAGGACCCGTTGACGCGTATAATAACACGAGTTGCCATAGCAGCGTGCAACGTTAGGTTATATATACAAAAGTGTATGTATTCAAAAAAAATTTTTAGCATTCTAAACTCCTTCATTTAAACCATAACATGTGCCAAATTTCACACTTCTCCGTTTGCACAATTTTCGTAAAAAGGTTTTGTTTCACATATTAATATAAAGAGGTTAACTATTATTTTAGCTTTACGCTGTATCCCGCTATAAGTTAAAAAAAAATATTACTGACTTTACAGTGGGCTGCAGACAGAGACCCAGGAGACTGATTGGAGAAGATTTTGTATCTTTGTTTTATTTTTGTAATAGAATAATTAAGTTTATAGGCATTCTGTGATCCATAATAAGCTGTTACCTAAGTAAAGGAAACCTAGTGTTAAAGTACTCCAATCCCCATTTGCAACCAAGAGTGCGTTTGGTATTAAGTTACATAAACATAATCATTCCACAGAGCAGGTCTCGAACCCACAACCATCGCGTTTGCATTTCTTAAATATATGTAAGGATGTAATCCCATCAAAATTTATCATCACAAGGCTTCATATCAAGACTTTTAAAGTTAATCTCACCTATACACTTGACTATGAGTGAGAGGTAATGCGGATGGCAGCAAGGGGCAAGCTTGTACGGGAGCTTCCTGTAAGAAAACATATTATAAACTTATATAATCCGTAACTGAGTACATTCGTGGCGCAGGGGAACAGAGTGCGACTCTCACTCGAGGAAATGAAATATTTATTTGAATTAAATATAAATTTATCATTTCTTTGCTCTGGTTTCGAGGCAAAGCGCGGCGTTGAGTTCAGCCACACAACACGCAACACCTCCAGATTTTGGCAGACACCGGGAAATGGAGTGTCTTAACTCTAGGTTCCCTCTGCCTACCCTGCTGTGTGCGGGATACAGCATGAAGCTGATTTGATTATTGACGCCTGCTTGTATCACAAAATTATTTATTGTGTCCTCTGAATTACTTACGTGACCTAATAACATTATCATTTTAAAGACAATATCCATAACTATATAATAAATAGCTAAAGTTTTAGCCAATTAAATAAAACACTTGTTTGCACTGTCCCCTGCAAATCTTTGTACTGACAATCTTTTTTAGTTATGAACATATTGAAATAATACAAACAATAAATGTTAAGGTAAGTTAGTCAAAACACAACAGTGAAAACTGCATTAAAAATTGATTATGCCGTTTCTGAGATTAGCGTGAACATACGTACAGACAAAAATAAAAAAATGATTCGTTTTGGGTTCTATTATGAATGCTCGTAAAAGATTTACTTATATATCATACACACACAGACATTACAGTTGTATTACATGTATAGATTAGTGGCAAACATTATTCTGCGGAGAACAAAAGTAAATTATATCCATGTTTCTCATAGTTAGTTAGTTTTCGCACATCCACTGTTACACCTACGGAGTCAAATTGTATTACAAAATCTACCAGGAATTAATTTAAATATACACACAAAATCTAATCCAAATTAGTCCAGTCGTTTAGGAGAACTAGAGTGACAAACCCACACACACAAGTATTTACTACATATAAAATACAAATAGAAAAATATACCTGCATAGATTGCATTGGAATGTGCGAATTGGCACGCAACTTCCTTTGACGTATCTCACGACGGACACAACACTGCACGCCGAGTAGAACCCCGCACACGCATGATGAGAGGCAACCTGATCAGTTACAGGAATATATTATATATTTATTGAATTGAATATTTTTTGAGCTTCACGCTGTATCCCGTATAATGTAGCTTGGATTGGCAGGGGGAGCCTAGTGTTTAGTCACTGTTCTCCGCTTTCCGCCGAACGCTTTAGGCATTGCACGTTGAATGGTGAAACTCAACGCCGCGCGTTGCTTCGACACCAGAGCGAAGACATGAAAATACAAAATATTTCATTTCGTCGAATCGGAATCGCAACCACAACCTGTCGCGTTTACACTCGAGGAACTGAAATATTTATTTAAATTTTTATTTCCATTTTTTTTGCTCTGGTGTCGAGACACCACCACTCTATGCCTCTATGCCTCCAGAATTTGGAGGAAAGTAGGGACTGGAGTGTGTTAACGTTATAACATTAGGTTCCAGAGGGAACCTAATGTTAACACCATTGCCTACCCTGCTGTGAGCAGGATACAGTGTGAAGCTGATTTGATTTATTTTCATTTACCTGCTCTGGTACACAAAATGCGGTGCTGAGTTTAGTCACTCAACATGCATTGTCTCAAAAATTGGTGGGTGTGGAAGTGTTTCTATATAAAGCTGCTTCTGCGTACACTGCCACAAGGAAAAGAGTACAAGCCTGTAGTTACATTTCAACTTCAAGCTTTATTCCACATATTATCATATCATATTATCAGGTCATACAGAGACAATCTACAATCAACTGGTTCTCTACTTCCCACCAAAACTCTGAATAATATGTGTTAAGTGAAAGAGCTCATCATCATCATTCCCCAAGTCAAGATTGAATACACACCCATAACATTTACAATCAGACCCTATTAACATAAAAACTTAAACAGTATTTATGATTTACAAACAATATAATTAATTAAAATATATTTACCTATATAGACTAATACACCGAGATCTCCGTTACGATTTGTTCTCCTTAACACAATACCAGCAATACATAAAGAGATTCCAGTGAGCACTCCCACTACAAATATCACCTGTAATACAAAATATGTTATCTATAAATATAATAAAATTTTTATTTGTCACTGTCTGTACATGGAACATTTATAAATTAAAAAATGAAAAAAACAATTTTATAAATGGACCTAATAATTATTTTGTATTTTTGTTTATGCATGTTTATCTCAGAAATTCTTATTCAATTTTAATTCAGTTTTCACTATTGTATTTTGGCAAGTTTTCTTTAACAGTTTTAGTTTTATTTAAATCAATTCATAAATATAAAGTATATAATTTATATCAATATATAATATTGTATGAGCCTTCAACAACTTTTGTAGCAACAATATTGCTACAAAATAAATGTTTTATTGAATTTGCTGAAACTTTAGTTTTCAATGTATAGATTGTGTTGAAATGATAATTTTATTAAATCACAAAAGTAATTCAGGTGAATTATTTTGTAGTATAAGTGGCTTTAAGCCACAAGAGGGATGAGAGTATTAAATGAAATCCAGAAATGTTAAGCAACAGGAGGTTCATTTCTCTGGATAAGAAATATATACATATATAGTCTTTGCCCTGATCAGAAGACAAAAGATGGCAGTTCAATCATATTTCATTTATTTAATTTTTTCTTTTTCTTGTTGAGGCCAGTTGTAGGGTAGCGACACAAGGTGTGACTGTAAAACCGACTGGTTGTGGGTTCGATCCCCGCTCGAGGAGATGAAATATTTACTTAAATTTATATTTCCATTTCTTCGCTCTGGTGTCGAGGCAAAGTGCGGCGTTGAGTTCTGCCACTCAACACGCAATGCATCCAGAATTCGGCAGAAAGTGGGGAATGGAGTGTCTTAACACTAGGTTCCCTCTGCCTACCCTACTATGTGCGGGATACAGTGTAATGCTGATTTTTTAATTTATTTTTCTATTTTGGTAGACTGCAGAATTTAAGGGAGCTCTGCCTAAAACAATTTGATACAATTTTAGTGTCAAGTTCTGCTGCTCATTAGGCTCAATGTCTTAGAATCGAGAAGAAATAGGGAAACAGAGCATTTTAACACTAGGTTCTCCTGTCCACGAAAAAATGAGTGTGAAACTGTAATCAATACCTTTTCAGTTAAAGGGCCTATCCCTTATTATTATTAATTAAATTATTGTTTATTTAATTTTATTTTTAAACTAATTAAAAAGAAATACTTACTTGTAAAATATAATAGCACACATATTCAAATCCAGGGCAGTGCCCACCACAAGCACCAATTATAGGAACCTCTGGACTGATGGAAGGTACTGTAGGCACAGGGGATCTATTGATAGCTCTGTTGTCTACATCACAGGCTGGCAAAGAGAAAGCTGATGAACAAGTAGGAAATGAATATGTATTGGACGGAATTGGATTCGAGTTATAATTTTCGCTTTTTTTATAACTCCGCCACGTTCCTGTCGCATATGGCATCTGATAAACTGGTGAAGGCGGTCCATACTCTCTGCGAGTACTTTGATAATATTGAGGAACCTAAAATGGAAAATTTAAAAAGTGATAGTTGTAATATTAAAGAAGATATTTTAATGATTATTATTAACCTTCGCCGTTCTATATTTTCAATGTAAAGTTATTATAGATTTACATTTGGAAATCAGTTTCCATGAATATACTTACATGATAAGCGTTTTCTGAAGTAGAACTATCTGTCCCTGGAACTTGATATACAGGAGTGTTTATTTCTTCAGCCCAAGGATATTTTGCTCTTTGTTGTGTAGCCGACACGAATTGTTTTTCCGTTCTCGGCACCACCGTAGTTTGATAAGGATGAATGCTCCGTGGCGATAGTTGTTGTTTGAGCATTTTGAATAGCAATTAACATTGCCTAAAGATTAAGTCCTTAGCGAAAAATATTAAAAAAAACCATTTACATATTTTGTTTACATTATGTACTACACTCAACAAAACGTGTGATTAATGGTTACCTCGTCATGTTTAATATTTCACAGTACTTTTATGATCAAATTTAAAATAAATAAATTAAAAGAGTTTCATAATATTTATACCTTTACAAAAAGATGGAGATTATATGTAATTAAAAATATTTATTTAGGATTCATCTTTTTATGTCAAGACGCCATCTTAAATTTTATCTTAAAGTCATACATAAAATTAAATGTTGCCACTTCAAAACTGTTTTTCTATTTTTGCGAGCCAGATAACAAAGTAGGTACTTTATTAAAATGAGTTTATAATAATGATTTTTGTCTTACCGTGAATGGCAATGGTTTCTATAATGTGTTGTCGATTACTATATTTTATCTATAATGTATGTGATGTGCTCGACTTAGGTGTATTATTAATTCTATTTTTTCTTCGAGAATTATAGAAGACACATAATTATTGTGTTGAAATCAAATCGTTTTATAAATTTTATTTCTTCCGTTGACCCATGTGTAAAGTAGATAGGCCATAAATGTTAATTGCTTCTGTGTGAAGAAAATGACATAAACATACAATGCAAAACGTTTGTAGCAAAGTTTTCTATTGTGAACATAATACCTTTAGAAAAGATGTCAAGCAAAAGAAATATTCCATTTATTTAATATTACAGTGAATCATAGGAAAATGTTTTTAACATAGTAAAATAGCTAAACTCAAAAGTTATAAAAATCATGGTCATAAATTGCTCGGCAATGATTTCCCCGGAAGAAACTGACAATATTCCTGCTGCTAGTAGTTTCTGTAGAGATTTTATTAGAGGCTGCTGCCCTAGGGAGAATTGTCGGTTTATACATGAAATACCACCAAAGGTTTGCTTAAAAGAACTTTTTCGTTTCTGTCATGATTTTCAAAACAAAGGCTGTTTTCGACCCAACTGTAAATTTATGCATGTTAGCCTGGAAGATGAAGAACATTTTTATAATACTGGAGTATTTCCTCGAGACCCACGTAATATACCAGCTATATGTCCAGCTTTTCTTCATGGTATATGTTCCAATCAAGACTGTAAATTTATTCATGTCAGAGAAATTGCTAATAATGAATTGAACCCCAAACGTAATGTACCTAAGATAATTTACAATCGTAATCACATTAGAGACGAAGATTCTCCTCCTGAAGCTAAAATAAGAAGATTTGCATTTGATGAATCTGGAATTGATACACACCAAATATGTGGTAACTGTGAAACTCTAGATCATAAAGTAAAATTACTCCACGACAACATTAGTGTTTTGTTAAAAAAAGTTGCAGATTTGACTGAAAAAAATCTTCAGTTAACTTCCATGAATGAATTTTTATTGGAACAAACAGCATCTGTACGAAGCGATCAACCTTGTGTTATAACATCTAGACATGGGACTTCTGCACCAGTATCATTAGCAACTGTTAGTGTAACACCAGTAGTAAGTCTCGCTGGTGCTCTGCCGACACTGGTACCTGCAGCTGCACCACCTAATTTGACTCTGGCCCCTGCTGCATCACAAGCACAGTTATTAACTCCTGCTCCTCAAATATTAACAGTCAGCACTACACAACAACTTGTTGGAAATTCAGGAGCTCTTATAGTTACTAGTGCTGGAGCTCAGCAACTAATGCAAGTTAGTGACTCTGGAACATTAATGGGTGGTGGACAAACTGTTGTTGCTGTAACTCCTGCACAGCTGACACTAGCACCACCAACACAGCAGTTGATGAGTAGTGGGCCTCAAAGTGCAGTACAACAACTAGTGCAAACATCTGCTTTGCAATCTCAATTAGCTTCTCAACATCAAGCTCCACAATATGCAGCTCAGCAGTCTGTGCAACACTTAGCTCAACAGTCTGCTCAGCATCTTGCTGCTCAGCAGTCGGCACAGCACCTTGCTGCTCAACAATCTGCACAACACTTGGCACAGTCAGCTCAACACCTGGCAGTGGCACAACAATCAGCACAATTGGCAGCCGCGGCACAACAGTCGGCTCAACAGATGGTGGCCCAGCAGTCTGCACAGCAATTGGCAGCTCAACAATCGGCCCAACAACAACTTGTCCCTTCTCAACCACAACTGGTGCACCAAACATCTACACAACAAATAACTATTTCCAGTACCAGTCAACCGATGGCTTTGCCAAATTCACAAGCGCAGCCATTAACATTCCCTATAATCTCCCAGAGCATTTTACCCCATTGATATGGGCAAGTTAATATTTTCAATATCTCATATTTTTAGTGTCAGATAGTTTATTGATTCTACTGATTCTACATTTCAGTTTCAAAGTAATTGAAGCCATATATAAATGTAAGCATATGTTATGTTCCTGTTGCAAGTAAAAACTAAATTAGGTAAAAATGCGCAAATACCAAAATGTAGGTATGTCATATACAAATAATAACAGGAGTTTATAAACAGTATTCTAATGATATTTGTAAGTTTTAGAGTATGTAATTGGAGTCTCTTACTCCACTACAAGAGGTTTGTAACTGAATTATTATATTTTTGTTTTTGTCTAATTAATTAATATTTTCATTGTTATATTTGAAAACAAATACATCACTAAATAAATTAAAGAGTTAAGGAAGTTTACTGTCTCTATAGGTTCAAAGAGGTCTGATTTTAAGATTTAATATGTTTGTGTTTAATGTGTTTTCTTTTTTAATTTTGCAACACTATTACAACAAATAATCTTAAACTATGTATACACATTTGGGTGGTTGTGAGTTTCATATGTTCTTATTTAATTAAATATAGCCGCAGTTAGTCCTAATAAACATATATTAGACAATGTATATTACATATAATTGCAATTACATATTTACATTATTGTTCTGTTTAAAACTGATCCTGGTATTGTTGTTAGTTATAGAAATAATTGTTTGACGCTTTTACCACCTTATATTACTAGTATATAGTTAGAATAGTTTTCACTCTAGGTAAGATAGGAATATTAGCTTGAATTTAAAGTTGTTATAGGTAATTAAGGTATGGAGAGTTAGCTATAACAATATAGGTAATTTATTTTCTACTATTAAAAGGACTATTTCCAGAAATTCTTTTATTTAGTTACTTTTACCCTTAAAATCAATGTTTTATTATTTAATTTTTCCTAAAATAACATTCGTTCTCACGTGTCTCGTATTTGGATAATTTTCCATAACTGCCCAATACGAAATTGCCGGAATGGTCGAACGATATAGCAGTGACTATATCTGTAATATTTTGTACCAATTTCAATGGACCTGTATCGTTTTCATGAGTGTATGATAAACTTTTGCTTGCAACATAAACCCTTTCTTGATGAAATGATATCTGTGCTATACCGTCGTACGTAACGTTGCCGATCAGAAGAGATCTTGACATGTTTGATTTTAAAACGTAAAAATTTCCATTTCTAATGTAGTAGAAATTATTATTTTCGTCCACTGACATTTCATTAAGAGCGTCGAAGCTTTTAAAACGTATTTTCTTATCACCAATCAAAAGGTACAACTCTTCTTCGCCATTAACATTGTCTGTGACGTATTTGTTTCCATCCTTATCAATGAATATGTTATTTAAATTCACATCAGGCTTAGACACTAAAGTAGCATTATTTGCTTCGTAATTATAAAGATAAATTCCTTTGCTTGTTCCAAAATATACTTTTGCATCTTTTTTATCCAATGCAATTGAATAACTTTTGCCTTTAGGTAGACCTTAAAGAAATAAAAAAAAATCAAAATTAAATCGGCATTACGCTGTATCCCGCACACTGCAGTAGGCAGAGGGAACTTGGTGTTAAGACATCCGTTGCCCCCTTTCCGCTGAATTCTGAAAGCATTGCCTGGTGAGTGGCGGATTTCAACGCCTTTCCCTTGACACCAGAGCGAAGAAATGGAATATAAATTTAAATAAATATTTCATTTCCTTGAGTAGGGATTGAACCCACAACCAGTTGGGTTTACAGTTACACTGTGCTCCTGCGCCACGACTGGCCTGCCACTTGGCCTGGCTCAAAAAAATAAACAAATACAATAAAAAATCGGAAAAAACTACTATACTATAAGTAAATTAACTATGAATATTACTCGATATCATCAGGAATCTTGATTAATTATAGTCATTAACTGCAGTTACTTTTGTCATTGTACATCAAGTACTAATGTATGTACTATAACACGCAGGTCTCGCTATAATTATTTATGCTCGCTATAATTTTAATGATTTATAAAAAAAAACAAATGCATTACGCAAGAAGTAAAGGGATCAGAAATCAGCTTCTCACCTGTAAACAGGGTAAGCAGAGGGAACCTAGTGTTAGACACTCTGTTCCCTATTTTCCACCGAATTCCGGAGTTCCATTGAGTGTCGGAACTCAACACCGAGCTTTGCCTCGACATCAGAGCGAAATGAAATATAAATTAAAAAAAATTATTTCCTCGAGTAGGGATGGAACCTACAACCAATCGCGATTACAGTCACACAGCCCCTGCGCCACGACTGGGCTCAAGAGTCTCCTCTTAAAGGAGTATTAAATAAATTATTTAAACTTACCGGATATATCTTCAGGTACTGTTGAATTAGGTTTAATTATTTTCACATTAAAATGATATCCAAAAAAGTTACGACTGTATGAGACGAAGAACAAGTTTCCATATTCATCGAAATGAGTGTCAGTTGGATATGCAAAACCGACGTCGTAAGTTTTAGTTGCGTTATATCGATTTTTGCCAATAGTCAAATCCGATTTACACGCAGTTTTAGGTATATAAAACGAAAGACAATTTTTTGCAAATAAAAGTAACCAGATAATATTTCTCATTTTGATTAGGTTTCTTTACTTCTCGGTTTCCAATCTGCAAGTGTCTCGGTTTCAGTCATTGATTTGTAATGAAACATAAGGAAAAAAAAATAAAATTTTATTATATTTCCTATAAATCGTAAGATAAAGGTCCAGTGACTTTAATTACATATATATAAAAGATACGCCGTACTAAATTGCTTCAAGTAAAATAAGAGTTTATAATAAAAACAGACATTGTATGGGTTAATGTTTTTTTTTATTAAATTTATAAAACATTATTGGTATATTGACTTATTTTAATTAGATTCCTTATCAGTCTTCATCTTGTTGACATTGTAAATATGAAGGTAGGCGTCCATGTCTCTCGCCTTTAATTTTGTGAATTTTCCATCTGTGACCTTGTAGAATTTTCCTGGAATTTTAATAAAATATAATGCATTTATTGTTGTAGAGCATTAACTTATATAATTAAAATTATTATCAATTGTAATGATTTGGAGATAATTTTAGGTTTTAATAATGCAAAACGCATTGCCAAAATGCCACTACTTAAAGCTAGTTTTAAATGTGTGGTGCTACGGCCAAGTTTGCTTATATGTGTTGCCATTGCAAACAAATATTATCATAGACATCTACACACACATATATTAAATTTGTATCTGGTCGCTGTCTGTACATGGGTAATATTGTTAGGTTAGGTTAAATGCTTATTGATGTATTATAATAGAATCTAAAACAATGATTTTAAAAAAAATGCCACTTTGAGCTTTTGTGCACGCTTATCGCTTATCTTAAATAATAAATATATAAGTTTTTACTTCACGCTGTATATTATTATGCTGGTAATCTAGCGTTACCCTCCGTTCGCATGAAAACACTTCCGTTCCCCATTTTCCATTTTTTTAAATATTTCATTTCCTCGAGTGGTTTATCGAATCCACAACAAGTCTACAATCGCACACTTGTGTACTCATCCCCACTAATCTATGCCATTTATCAATGTAATAAAACATAAAACAATGATTCTTAAAATTTTTGTCTATGCATCATTCACGCTAAATTCAGAAACGTCTTAACCGATTTAATTTCTCTTCCTTCCATTCAGTGCTTGTTTTGTTTCCATCGGTTTATAAATAAAAAATTAAAACATTTTAAAGAATATCGTGTGATAAAATTGTTTTAAATAACTGTTCTATTGATTAAAACTTCACTTTTCCATACAAATAGTTCAAACGGGCGAAGCCGTGAGCGGGTCGCTAACAATAAATAATAAAAAATTAACACAATTATTTTAATTTAAAAGAGCGAATTATCAATACACCATAAGTTAAGAAATATTGTTTAATTGACAGAGGAAATAACGGCGATAGGCTAAGCCTATTAATTTTATGTAAAAAATATAAATCAAGACATATAATAAATATTTATTCGATTTCGATTACGATAATAAAGGCTCACACTCACTTAGTATTAAATTTTTTACAGCAAACATCGCACTCCACTGTTCCTTGTCTGAGATGAATATCTCTTATATGTCTTTTCATATCGTGTTGGTATGAAAAAGCTTTCTCACAATAAGTACACTGAAAAATTGATTTATATATTATTGCAGAGGCGGCTGCGGCACAGGGTCTGATTATAAACGCGACGGTCGCGGGTTCCATTCCCTTTCGGGGGAATGAATTATTTTCATTTCTTCGCTCTGGTAACAGGGCAAAGCGCGGCATGTAAGTTCCGTCATTTAACGCGCAATGTTACGTAAATTAGGCGAAAATGGGGGAAAACTATGTTGAATTCCGCCACTCGATACTATACGTCTTATAATAATTCTCATCATTTGTAAGAACTTTTATTTACGGAAAAACAGTAATATCTTTATCCTATGTAGTTATGTTAGCTCAAGGCATGAGAACAGTACAAGTAAACGCTTGATCAGCATTCTGAGTATGGTAATGCGAATCCTCCTAAGCCATGGGAAACATACTTTATGTATTTTAATGTTAAATTTTCTTTATATAATTTTTCAATCGACAAGAGCTTGCTTGGTCGTTTCAGTACTTTAAGTTTAATTGTATAAGAACATGAAATTCTGTTCAGTGATTAGTTAAAATAAGTTTAAATTTAACTTTTATTATTTTTAAAAAAGCCCCCTCCCGTAAAGTTGTCTATATCTCTACTGTTGTCATAAATATAAATCATTAAATAATTGATAAACAAATACTGAGGTACGGCACTTAACATGCAATGCTTAAAAAAATCGACCGAATATCGAGGGAACAGTGTCTTAACCCATTCGCTGACGGACGGACGGACGGACGAGTATACTTGTCTTTGGCAGGGTGTCACGCATTAACCGGTCGAGTATACTCGTCCTGCTTTAAATATATTATAACATGCAGGCTTTTGAATTAGCAAATTTCTTGTGGCCACAAAGGATATCGAGTCCCCCTGCCTTCCCATTGCCAACGACGAGTATACTCGTCTTTGGTTTACTGCATCTAAATGATTATGTATGATAATATATGTGCTCTTACCAAGAAATAACAGGGTTTTGGTAAACAATAGCACTCAAAATACAAATGGCAATAGGAACGACTTCATATAATTAAGCGGGAAACAGTGTAAATCTAAGAAAAATATATATTATTTATTAAAAAATATACATTACCTTAAACGGCCTAGTAGTACTGTGGACATGCCTCATATGTTTCGCCAGATTACTAGAAGTCGTAGTTGATTTAGGGCACTGAGTACATTTGAAGGGCTTGTCAACCATGTGCGTTCGTTTGTGCACTTTCAACAGATCCATTGTTCTCCCTTGATATGGACATTCGTCACATTTAAATGGAAACACATTTTCGTGTATACCCCTGGAAAGTTTTAGATTAAAACAATTACAGTACAACTGACGAGTATTGGCCACCCTGAGGTTGGTTGTAGAGAGGCAGCGCCGATTTGATATTAGGATTTTTTAAACTTTCGATTATTTTCATCCTGACTGAACAACAATAATAATATATATTTTATTGTACAACACATAACACTAAACGAAGAACAAAAGATAAACGCAAATAAGGGTGAAACGGACAGCAGGCGGCCTTATCGCCTTATATGTAAGTTTTTTTTCAAAGTGCTAACTAGTGAGTTAGTAGCAGCACGCAGTATAGAAGATGTTATATATGAGTATTCCTGCGAAGCCTTATAGGAAGCCACTTGAGCTTTTTGCGAAGATCGGAAAGGAGGTCATATTTGGGGAGACCAAATATAAACCTCATATAAAGATTTTAGAGTTGCTCAAGCCTGTTAAAATGCTTATCACGTACATAAAGATGACAAGCATCGGCATAATCAATAACTGGTAGTAATAGAGAATTTGCTAGCACAACGTTAGTAGGTATAGGAAGAAAATTTCACAGACTTCGAAGAGAAGCGACTGCTCTAAAAACGACTAAGTTGTTTAACTTACGACTCCCATGACACATGTCGATCCAATGTCATGCCTTTTTTTTTACTATTTCTGTATAAGAAATTGGCGTACCATCAATTATTAAATAAGTTAAAATGAACATACTACAGCTGCCTATAATAATTGATTGACTATTAGATGTGCAGAAGTTCAGAAAACCTAACTTCAAGGAAGCCACAACTTGTCGATCGAACTGTAGTATTTTGTATGTAGGTGGAACATAATTAAGATTTTTATTTATTTGTTATTAGTGAAAAGATCTGTTAGTAAGTTAGTAAAAAATGTTTTTTTATTTTTCAGGGTAAATTTTTTGTTAGTATGATTTCTTGGGCACAGTCTAACGGATTGGTTTTTAAGTTACATTTTATAATTATTAATTTTTAATACTTACATATGAATTACGAGATTAGCATTAGATCTTGCAGTTTTTCCACAAATATCACATAAGAAATTCTTTTTACTTTTGTCATCTTGAGTCTTAGGCATGTCCATATTTTCATTTTTGCATTCAGACAAATGTGTATTATATGAGTCCTGTAAAAAAATATGAAATGGACATATAATTTTATTTAAAATTGAGGTCACAATGACCTCAATTTTACAATATTAGGCTGTAGATGTGATGTTTTGATTCCCACTTGTAGAGATAATTATATTTAAATCATTTTCATCCTTTCCCAATCTAGTAGACAAAGATTGGAGCAAGCTTTAAGTTCAGCCATTCAACTTGAAAAATCAAATCAAATCAAATCAGATTCATGCTGTATTTCGCGCACAGCAGGGTAGGCAGAGGAAACCTAGTGTAAGACACTCTGTTCCCCACTTTCTGCCGAATTCTGGAGACATTGTGTGTTAAGTGGCAGAACTCACTCAACACACACGCCGCGCTTTGCCTCTACACCAGAGCTAAGAAATATAAAATTAAGTAAATATTTCATCTCCTTGAGTGGGGATCGGACCCACAATCAGTCAGTTTTACAGTCACACTTTGTGCCGCTGCGCTATGACTGGCCTCATTTCCCATTCAACATGTAAAATAAAATAAATTAATTAAAATAAATATTAATAAAATAAATATTTAATTTAATTCAACATGCAATGTTTCAAAAATTGAGAAAAATGTTGTAAATGTATGGTTTCAACTCTAGGTTTTGTCTGGCTACCCTGTTTTGATGCTTTTATATCATTTATATAAGGAATAGATTTTTCCAGTAACAAAAAAATATTTAAATGTTTTATAAAGTTTAAACAGATCATACACCTACCATATCAAAAAAGTTTTTATTACATGTTGTACATCCCCATATCTCTGAATTGTCTTCTGAATATGCTGGGGATGTTATATTAAATGAGTCTTCACTGTTATGAGAATTTGCATCCTCATTATTGATTTCTGCTTCTGTAATAAAATCTTTTTTTAAATTCATGGTATAATACATTTAGTAGGGTAGGCAGAGGGAACCTAGTACTAAAGACACTGGCCAATGCTTTCTGCTTAATTCTCAAGACATTTCCAATAAGAATTTCTTGATCTAGAAAAGTACACCTTTTAGTTGTACTTTTTCTCAGAACAAATTCAAAGCTGCATTTGTTTTGTTACCATACAAGGAAATGAAAATGTTAGACACTATGCTGCAAATGCAAAACTAATTTGATTTGATCCAAATGATTAAGAAATTACCTTTTTTTATGGACAGTTCTATCATCATTTTATTATTTGTTTGGCACATATCCCTGAATATAATACATCCATTTAAGAGGTTTAAGCAGTTCTGACACATGAGTTTTGGTAAGTTATCTGCCCGATTTATCTGGAATAAATTTATTTAACGAAATAATAATAATAACATATAAATATATTAAGGTAATATTGGTGGTAAGATAAAATTCAAATTATTGAATGCAAAAAATATATAATTACTTACAGTTACTCCTGAGAAATGTTTTATTTCTTCTGGTATATTAGGGTAAGTAAAATTATCAAATATCGGGATTAGACCCTTTTCTTCGTGACATATCCTGCACATGTTTAGATCAATTGTTGTAAATGAAACTCTAAAAACAAAATTGAAACAAGTTGTGAAAATGTCACCTATGTTTGTATACATTGTGAACAATTTTAAAATTTGATTATTACTTTTTCTTTGATTTATTTTTCTTCTTTTTTTTAGTCTTTTGTAATACATTTGCAAATAGCATTGACTTCAATAACAATAATGAAGTCATTTCGATCTTAAAGTCTTGTTATCATGGTTTATATGTCATTCCTTGGTAATATAAATAAAATAAGAACCATATATTTTTTTTATTTTACTTTTAATTATGTATACAAAAATCCAAACATAAGCAAACGTTTTGTTTTTAAGTTTTGTGATATGACTTTATAGTTTATATGTTGTGACATCCATTGACAATTTGACATATCCATCATAGTAGTTTTAAGTCTAATAAGTACATTTCATAATTTTTAATGCCAAACTAAATAAATTCTTATTAGAATTTAACTACATATTGTAAATTAGAAGTTTTTTTTAAATAGAATTCCAAAATCTACTAAGATTTAACTTTAATTCATATTTTATTTTTATAGAGTATAAAAATTCTATTAGTTTAAATTTAATTACACTGTTAACATAACCAGGCCAGGCCAGTCGTGGCGCAGGAGCACAAAGTGTGACTGTAAAATCGACTGCTTCGATCCCCACTCGAGGAAGTGAAATATTTAGTTACATTTATATTTTCATTTCTTCGCTCTGGTGTTGAGGCAAAGTGCGGCGTTGAGTTCCGCCACTCAATACGCAATGCCTCCAGAACTCGGTGGAAAGTGAGGAACGGAGTGTCTTAACACTAGGCCCCTTCCTCTGCCTACCCCGCTGCGTGCGGGATACAGCGCGAAGCTGATTATTAACATAACGAATATTATTTACTTATCGTACGGTAAAATACCGTAGATAGTTTATTTAGATTTTTTACCGTACCATGTTGTTAAATATATTTTAATAATTTGCTTTTAATTATCTATAATAAATTTGACAATTGACGTATATTCTAATGTATATGCAGTCTGTAAATGACTGAGAGGCAAATGTTCTGTGGAGGCAAATAATAAAAATAAAAACATCTTTTCATATATAATTGTTAATTATTAAACAAAATCGAACAGTTATCATTTTAAATTATAATTGAATAATATTTATTGAACGTCTTTTAACGGCAGTATCTCTTGTTGTATAGAAGTGTAATGGATTGTGTTGTATTATTTTAAGTTATGATGTTACATACTTAATTTTTTTGTGTAAAACAACAACCGAGATATCTCATGAAATATAAGATTGATCAGCTTCCAAAGTCATAAAAAAATTCCACTGCCATCATGACGGTTTATTTAACTAAAACAATGATGTCCAAACTAAATAAAATAACATATCCTGGTACAAGTACTGTTGATAATGACATCAACAATGATCATTGGGAAAAACTTATTATGGACAGGTATATCCATGGATTTATATATGAATAATATAGATTTTTCTTATTTTAATTGTTTATATATTATTGCATAATTAAGTTTTTATTTTATTTTCTAATACTGTTCATGTGCTATCTTAGTTATATACCAATTTTACCAGTTTTAAATAATTTTATTGAATATTAGTTTGAATGGACATTGCTTGCTTTATTTGCTTCTAAATTATTCATTTATGTTAATTAATAAGTACATGTTAACATTTAATAAATAAAAATAAATATTTTCAGCAAAATAGGTTTAAAAATATCAAAAGAAATGATCTGTAGAGTATGTGGCAAAGGTGGTAGTATACCTTTATACAGTAAAATTAATGATTGTGATATCATGGGTGCTTTACGAAGTGTCACCAATATTACAGTAAGTCATCTATTTATTGTAAAGAAGTTACACATTTTTACCATATAATATTGTAGGCAAAGGGAATCTAGTGCTAAAACATTTTTTAACCTCTTTCCATCTGATTTTCTTAATGGAACATATATTTTATATAATTATTCCCACAAGTGGGAAATGGACCCCATAACTTAAATTAAGCATTCACAGTCAGACTTGTCCCACTGTGCCACAATTGCTTTAATATTTTTTTATGGATTAATTTTACTCAGTTAAATGGTCATCATGTGAAAAATGAAATTTTACAAATTTGTGATTACAGATAAGTGCAGATGATTCTCTGCCTAAATATATATGCAATGAATGCTTGCAGCTACTTAATGTTGCTATAACATTTAAAAAAACGTGTGAATCAGCAGATAGAAAGTTTAGAAAGATATTAAATCCTTTGGGTAAGTAGCTAGTAATGATATTGCTTATTTTTTAGCTTAGCTTTAGCTTTAGCTTTTTTTTTTAGTTTGAGACATAAATATTTTGGGTGGTATAACTCAACACAGTACTTTGTCTTATTTCAGCAGTACAGTGCAAAATAAATAATAATAACAATGTAAAATGTTATTTTCATTTTAACCTTTTATTGTAATATATTCAAAATAAAACAAAATTCACAATCATTATATGTATAGTCAGACACATACCCATGGTTTAACAATTACTATTTTAATAATTATTTTTAGCTTGTTGAATTATTTACATTTATTTACATTAAAAAAAACTTGAGGCCAGTCGTGGCGCAGCAGCACGAGGTGTGACTGCAAAACCGACTGGTTGTGGGTTCGATCCCCACTCGAGGAGATGAAATATTTACTTAAATTTATATTTCCATTTCTTCGCTCTGGTGTCGAGGTTAAGCGCGGCGTTGAGTTCTGCCACTCAACACGCAATGCCTCCAGAATTCGGCAGAAAGTGAGGAACGGAGTGTCTTAACACTAGGTTCCCTCTGCCTACCCTGCTGTGTGCGGGATACAGCGTGAAGCTGATTTGATTTGATTTGAAAAAAACTTAAGGCTGACATGGCCCAGAGGCTCCATCCATCTGTTGTGTGCTCGTTTTCCACTTGAAAAAATAAAATATTGAATGTTTTCATTTCCTTGCTCTAGAAATGAGGCAAAGTTCGGCATTGAGTTCCACTACTAAACATGTAATGCCTCAAAAATTCAGTGGAAAGTAAGGAAGTAGGGTGTCTTAACAGTAGGCTCTCTCTGCCTACCCTATTGCTATGTACAAGATACAAAGTGAATCTAAAACCTTCCGCTTAATAAGTTTTAAAGAAAATTAATATTCAAAGAATTAAAAAAAAAAACAGCTTCACACTGTATTTCACACACAGCATGGTAGGCAGAGGGAACTTAGTGTTAAGACATTCCGTTTCCCACTTTTTGCCGAATTCTGGAGGCATTGCGTGTTAAGTGGGAGAACTCAACGCCGCGCTTAGCCTCGACACCAGAGCAAAGAAATGGAAATATAAATTTAAGTAAATATTTCATCTCATCTAGTGGGGATCAAACCCACAACCAGTCGGTTTTACAGTCACACTTCGTGCCGCTGCGCCACGGCCTGGCTTCATATATTCAAAGAATAATCTTATTATATTTCTTTTGTAGGTGACCCATTGCTTCACTCATATCCATATTCAAAACATGATTTTCAATTGATATTACATCAAATGAAATTGAAACGAATGGAAGAAGACCAGAAAGCTGACAGAGAAAGAAGAAAAAAAGAAAGATTACTGGAGAAAAAAGATATAAAATCTAAGGAATTTAATTGTTCACCTTGTGACTTAACATTTCCTACTAAGGTTAATAAATATATATTTGGTTATTATATATGTATTGCTATAAGGTTATTATGAGGTTGTATATATATATATATTTTTTTTTAATTTAATTTTAATGATAGCAGAGTAGACAGAGGCACCTAACCTAGGGCACTTATTTACACAATCTGTTTCCATTAAGACCTTGACCTTGGTTTCCCACATTCACAACTTGTTAAATTAAATATTGTTATTTTTTATTCTAAATTAAATTTCCATCTAATTTAATGTTTTCTTACAGGAGAAGTTGAATGCTCATAGGCGGGAGAGACAGTGCATGCGTCGTGCATGCGACATATGCGGGCAACTCGTGCGCAGCATATCACAGCATATGCGACACAATCACGAGCAGAGTGTTGTACACAAGTGTCCTACATGCGGAAAGGAATTCCCTAATATAGCGAGGCTGAAGAACCATATGTAATTTAAATTTTATTATCTTATGTAAATTTTATATAAGTAGTTTGTGCTCATTTTGTGTGTTGTTCTAATGTTTTTTATTTTTTATGCGATGATAATTGTAAGCTATAAACTTAGTATATATTTGTAAGCTTCTTTGTAATTTCTCACTTGACAAATTTCATAACTATATACCTCTATTATATATAATACTGCTACTATATCGGAAGTACTCATACAAAATACAGCAAAAACGATAAATAAACGCTCGTATTTTTTGTTTGCGTAGATTTATTATATCAATATGTGACATTCGTACATTATGGTCGACAAATCGTGACTGTCATGAAGATAGGCGACCACGACTCGCCGACCATACTGCAACGACCCTGGACCCTGATTTGAATATAGTTACACGTGACGCAACACAGGCTGGTCCACACAAACACATTCAACTTCTTCTGCGACCTGTGCCCATACAAGTGCAAGTACAAGTACTACCTGGTGATGCACATGCGCACGCACACCGGCGAGAAGCCCTACAAGTGCGCGGAGTGCCCCGCCACCTTCGTGCACCCCTCCAACCTCAACAAGCACAAGCTCACGCACCAGGAGAAGCAGTTCAAGGTACGTGTGTGTGTGTGTGTGTGTGTATGTGTGCGTGTGTGCGTGCATACATGCGTGCGTGCGTGTGCGTGCTTGTGTGTGTGTGTACTGAATCTCTCCTAATAAAGTTAGGCTTATGAACTTTCTTTGTTTACTGGGAACTTATTGGGAAAAAAATATCAAAAGTACGAAAAATCGTAAAATCAAATCTGTTTAACCATCTACAGTAAACTTCAGGACGGTTACGACTTATCACTTATAAGATGTTTTTGATTATTATTTTAACGAATAGCCGGCCTATTCGTTGAAATATAATAATAATCAAAAACATTTGATAAAAGATATTTTTAAATCGATAGCCTCTTTCGTCATGGCCATTTTTAGATATATTTTCAGAGTTATTTATATCGGAAGTATTTTATTTTTTTTATTTATAGTATAATTGATTAGTGAAAAAAAAATATGACAAAATAATTAGCGATGTGATGTGTGCAGCGTTGAGTATTTTCAGGCGATAAGCACTATGTTCCCTGCTACATGCGAGATGAAAAAAAAATAAAATAAAATAAAAAATATTCAAAATAATGAGGTACTAAATCCAAATATTCTATGTCAAGCCATGCTTTATTGTTAAAGTCTAAACATTGGTTAGTCGAATTTTAGTAATTTATCATCAATTTCGGGAATATGTAATTATTATTCAATTACTAAGTATTAAAATTATGTTTACCTGTATTGGCCGGCGTTGATTTCCGCGACGTACAAAATGCTTCGAAATTCGAAAGTAAATGAGGGATGGAGTGTCTTAATAGTTAAATCTACCGATTCTCTTTGCATATTGTCGTATATTAACATTTCCTTGCTTCGGTAAAAAGATAAAACGCAGAGTTAAGTTCCGCCATTCAACATGCAAAGTTTCGAAAATAAGAACCAAAAGTGGGGAACGAAGGAAAGTGTCAGTGTCACAACGCCAGATTCCCACTGCATATGGTGCTATGCGTGAAACTAATTTATTCTGATGAATACCTATGTACTATACTGTGTCCAGCGCGCATGTAGCTGCGATCGTATCGTTGACCTATAAACGACTGATGTGGTTTTTGAAAATTTAATTAATGGACTGCGGTGTTCTATTCTGTTTGGTAAATTTGTCGTTTGCGGTTTAAGATTCGATTCGACGGTCGTTTATATTAATTGATGAGCAATTATTATCTATAATGTTATTGCTCGTCCTTAATTTCCATTTTTTTTTATTTTTTAGCTTCACCTGTATACCGCACACAGCAGGATAGGCAGATGGAATGTAGTGTTAAGACACTCCGTTTTCCAGTTTTCGCTGAATTATGGAGGCGTTGCTTGTTGAGTGGTGGAACTTAACGTCACGTTATCCCTCGACAGCAGAGCGAAGAAATGAAAATATTAAATAGTAACGCGCGATAGGAAAACATTATATATTATTAAACAACCTGTCGCGTTCACAGTCGCGTTTTGTGCCGTGTGATCCCGGCCTAGAATAGGATCATCCTGGTACTGGTGGCGTCGTAAGAGGCGACTAAAGTACGTGTGGTAGCAATGGCACCACGCATGGGCAGACTTGACCGGATCATTACCACCCCAGGCATTTACAACCGGCGTGAAGTAGTGGCTTTATGCCACTGCGTTTCGCATCAGGTAATGCCGGGCTCCGGCGCCCAACCCACCTTAAAGGCCGGTAACGCACCTGTAGCTTCTCTGGTGTTGCACGGGGTCGTGGGCGGCGGTAATCACTTACCATTAGTTGACCCGAACGCTCATTTGCCTTGTCCTTTTCCATAAAAAAAAACACGTTTCTGTCCCTGGGGCCACGATTGGCCTCAATTACTAGCTTTGATTCCCATATATTTTTAGTCAATTAATTTATATGTAAATGTTTAATTCGTAATAAACAAACCTGTGCTTAGTATGTTTTATAGATTTGCAATTGTACTTTAATGTGAAACTATCTGATCCTTATATATTTTATTGATTTTATCCTTTTCTCTGCTAAAAGGATAAAACGTGGTGTTAAGCTCCGCCGTTTAACACATTGTCTTGATAATTGAGGAACAGAATGTCTTAACAGTAGTTTCCCCCTGCATATCCTATTATATGCGGAATTCATAGTGAAACTAAAAAGCAACATATAATATTGTAGTGTTTACTCTGCGAGAAGGCTTTCCGAACTGGCACAGCGCTCTGGGAGCATCACGACGCGAAGCATATGAATATCAAACATCGATGTACTTATTGTGGAAGGGACTTTTGTTATAAGTAAGAATAGTTATGTATTTTTTATATTTTTTGTGAGTATAATTAATATACGTAAATACTTGATTTTTTTAATATAATATTAATGTAATACAAACTTCTCGGATTATTTAACACCAGTTAACTGGGAGCACCTTCAAACTCGCACTTGACCGATTTTACTATTATTATACATTTTGTCACAGATCAGATCTTCGTAAACACGAAATTCGTAACCACAACCGAGTGAAACGAGACTATATAGGCGGAGAGCCTACATACAAGAGAGTGGAAAGATTGCAAAAGATGCAAGAAGACGAGGCAATGGAGAAATGGCGGCAGGAACAGATAAACGTTAATCAAGCGCAGACGTTTGTGGAACAGCCCAAGGACAATACGTTCATACAAACAAGTCATCCAATGTATGTGTCGGATGTGACCGGGATCATACAACAGCCGGTTATCGGTAAGAGATTACAGTTTTTTTCACGCTGTGAGAATCGAACCCACAACCGTCGCTCTACAGTAGCACGTTCGTGCCCTTGCGCCACGAAGTGTATACGGTCATTGGAATTTGAAGGACTGTAGAATTTTGTGTTGACTTTGACACAGTAATAAGAAAGTACTTAAGTAGTCGACATAGCTCAATAAGAACGCAGAGAGAGAGAGAGAGAGAGAGAGAGAGAGAGAGAGAGAGAGAGAGAGAGAGTGGTTGGAGCAGGCAGCAATAGATATTATGTGTAACAAATTGATAAAAATAATTGCGAAAGATGGATTTCTTACTTATTAATTTTATAACTTCTGTTGGTTTCATATTATAATATTTGTTTCAAAGTTTTAAATAAACTTTTAAAAGTTTTATGCACAAACTTGTTTGTTATTTCATAACATTTATGCACTTGAAGCTGGAGTGTTAAGTTCCGAACTTTTCAATGAGTTTTGCTTCGGATATTTTCATACTGTTGTTAAATCCAAGTTTTTCTTTCAGCTCCACAGCAAACTGTACAGTTGACTTTGTAAGTACAAATTTCTATTCTAAATATATGAAAAGATAAATTAAACATCTGTAATTGTTTAATTTTGAAATATTTTAAATACACTACATACAGTACGGAAATTATATTAAACTCAACAATCTTGCTTTTTTATTATTTTATTAATTCGTTTGAGTTATTTAGCTTCACGCTGTATCCCGCAGATAGCAGGTTACAAAAGCAATCTAGTGTTCAGACTCCGTTTTCCACGCGTTGGCCAATTTTAGGGACGTTGCGCGTTAAATGGTGAAACTCAACGCCACGATTTTAATTCTTACCAGAGCGAGGAAATGGAATTCGTTGTAACGAGTGGGAATCGAACCCACAATCATGGCATTTGTGAGACGCTAGGTCGCTGCGCCATGACAGCATCTTCATTCCTGCGTAGTAATTTTGTTATTCGTTTTACAGACCAGAACTTATCTTGAAGAAGGATGACGGGAAAATTTATGATCAGCAGGGCATGCCATATTTTTAAGTGAAATTTGTAAATATTTAAATTAAAATAACGTATAACAATGAGTAAAGCTACAGATTAAATATAAATTAATTAAGAGTATATTTGTACAACAAGTTTAGATTGTTAATGTAGGAACATGTGCCATGATGTCTATTTTATTTTTTCATGCTCAAAAATGGCTGCCATTTATGTAAATAGATGTTAAGTTATTTTTTTATAGTAGCAGCTTTTTCGGAAACATTTTTTATACTTTATTAAATAATGTAAAATAAGATGTATTTAAATTTTCATAAAATGTCTTACTTAACCCAGTTTATCTAATGAATTATTCATACATATATCCATATACTGTATAAAAGTAAGATTATGTAAATGTATCGTATCGTGATACTAATATTTTTTGCTTATTTTTTTTACCTTCATACTGTATCCCGCATATAGCAGAGTAGGAAGAGTGTTAAGATATTCCGCTCTCCACTTTCTGCCCAATTTCGGAGACATTGTCTATGTTAATTGGCGGAAACTCAGCGCCGCAATGTGTCTTGTTAATAGAGCAAGAAAATGAAAATAATTCCTTTATCCGGAGTGAGAATCGAATCGTTGCGTTTCCAGTCATATGCTACGCCGTTACGCCACAACTGCCTAAGTATTGTTTTTTATTTTTTTTATATAAGTGTTCACCAGTCTGGTTAGATCTATTTTCTAACACTCGTTTTATGTTTAAAATTTTTAACTGAGCTGTAGAATTTTAAATGAATTCGAAGTTGCTATACCAGCTTCCACTGCGAAAGAAAATTTATCGGGTAATGCATAGGCGGAGCACACTCCTTTTAAATAAAATGGCAGGGGAGCCGGAGCGGGAACTTTGGGGTTTACTATGGCGCGGCAGATTATACTATAAATCAAAATGAGCATCTGAAATTCTCGGGTGCGACAGATTAATATTAAAAATGTATATCCCACTAATCTGACAATTTGAAAGTGACTCAAAGAAGGGGGAGGGCTACAAAGTTGTAAAAAAACGTTATCTAGACATTCTTGAGCGTGGCTAATTTTTTTTTATTTTAAAGAGAATAATTCAAGGATTATGAAAAATATGTGTCACATTACTTAAGAAAGAATTATATAATCTGACAAATTTCACAAGCCGAAGTAATAAAAATTGATCGATAATGCTTAATATAGCTACGGGTTTCCTATATTCCTCTCTCCGTGTTTCTAACATACAATAAGATTCTTCTTCAAACATATACTCTTTTATTTACATACTAATTCTTGAGCTTTTTAATTGATTACGATCAATGATTTAAAAAAAATCTCTTATTAGGCAAGTCCTTTCAGATAATCGTCAAATTATGAGAGAGAGAGAGAGACGTCGGGGGCATGAAGATGAGCCATATAAATCTTAATCTGACGCTCTTGAGTATTTCAAAGTGACGATTTTTCATTTTTAACTCTTACGTACGACAACCTCCATCATTGAAATAATTAGATTAACATAGTTATATTTTTAAGAATACGTAGTATATGGATCATATCAATATTTGACGCGCTCGAGTATGTCAAAAATGTGTGTCATGCAACAGTTTTTTTTACATTTTGAAAACTTGTAGCCGCTCACTCCACTGATTAAAAGATATGTATTATATGACATTTTTTTCTTGTTATCATCTAAGCTTCGCAACCCAATAGGTCTCTACGACGCTCGAGTAAATATCGATTTAGCATCGTCGGCTCCCGTACTAATATAGCTTTTCATTTCCACCATCAAAGAATTTTATATTTTGTAATTACATACTCCTGAGAACTGACCGAGTTAATTTCCACTCTCTCTGTCCGCTCGGTCCTTTCCGCTCGACTTTTAATTAGTGGTAATATAAGTACGCAGTTTATTCCTGCGAGTTCGACGTAGTCCTTAATAGGTCCGTCGCTAATAGTGGAACCCGGATTTAAAAATGAGCTTTGTGTTTGTGAGAGTGATCATTAAAAATAAAACCAGAAAAACTTTTGAAAACTCAAACGACACAACCAACTATATTAAGAATATACATATGTTGAGAAAGAATTATACATATATTGAGAGGTATACATATATTATATGTTTTTGTCTTAAGAACTTTAAATTAAACAGCGTTACAACGTTACCAGCACAGTGTTAACTACTCTATATAAACTTAATACAATTAAAACAAAAGATTTTTTAAAAATAAAATAAATAATAAAATTATTGCTGTAAAGCCGCCGCCCTTTTTTAAGAATACAGACCTATACATATTCTATATAACGACAATATTGCACACGCCTCATTCACGAAATCGAGTCGTAGGTTGAAAGTTGTTTAGGTAATTGCTTAAAGTAGAGCGAGAAATATCCTTTTTCGTTCTGGTACGTTTTTTGAAAATGAAAAGTGGCAGATCGGCAATGTTCAGTAGTATTTTGTTCTTTACGTTTTTGGTATCTATTAATAACTGCGTCACACGTAATACAATATGGATAGAAATCATGAAATGAAGATAATAACCCTACGTCTAAACTGTTGCGGAATCTTGATTATTGTTTTTAGATATGGGTTTGAAATATTTTACCCTATATGTTGCTCCTGTAAAAGGAGCGCAGGCACTTCCACCCTGTATACATGACGCTGTTATCGGTACAAGACGTGTAACCGGTTAAGTCAAGCAAACGGTGCAAACGAACGAACTCGAACAAATATAAAGCTCAGCTTAGTTCTCACGGAATATGTATTTTCCTTTAAATTTACATATCGTTTAGGTTTTCTTACATTTTATATTGCTTGTAATAAACTAAAAACACAAAATAAACGATTCAAATGACAGTAGGTGCTTGCATTTAGATTTATGAAATAAAACTTAAAATATTGAACGTGTCGTATATAAACAATGCGGTGCTATCGAAGTTGTGTCTCACGTAAACTCAACAGCTGGTGCATTTTGATTTATGTAGTTTGAAATAGAAGTGCAATATTTTTATCTTTTA
Organism: Heliconius hermathena; assembly: GCA_013403705.1. NCBI lineage: Eukaryota > Metazoa > Arthropoda > Insecta > Lepidoptera > Nymphalidae > Heliconius > Heliconius hermathena. Next base: position 48,509 of record JAAIXJ010000208.1, on the reverse strand, counting down.
TTCTTTGTTATTTATTTTTTAGGCCAGTCGTGGCGCAGGGGCACAAAGTGTGACTGTAAAGTTGACTGGTTGTGGGTTTCGATCCCCACTCGAGGAAAAGAAATATTTACTTAAGTTTATATTTCCATTTCCTGGCTCTGGTGTCGAGTTGAGTTCCGCCACTCAGCACGCAATGCCTGCAGAACTTGGGGGAAAGTGCGGAACTGTGTATCTCAACACTAGGTTCCCTCTGCCTATCCTGCTGTGTGCATACAGGATACAGCGTGAAGCTGATTTAATTTGATTAGATTTTGAATTTTTTTTTATTATTTATCTATTCTGTAACAAATACCATAATTTATTTTTGATAGCCATACCGAAGTGGTCATAAATCATAATTACGAAAGTCACGATTTGATATTTGAAGCGAGCCTTTAGCTACTACTCGTGGTCGTAGCTATTGTAAGTGTCACAACGGAAGTAAAGTATTCGAAATATTTTAGCAAAAACGTAGAGTTAGTGACGTGACCACAACACTTTGTGGCAGCTTTTTACCGTAAAATATTTGTATAATAAATAAAAAATCAGCTTCACGCTGTATCCCGCACACTGCAGGGTAGGCAGAGGGAACCTAGTGTTAAGACACTCTGTTTCCCACTTTCTCTTTCATCACTTTCACTTTCTGCCGAATTCTGGAGGCATTGCTTGTTGAGTGGCAGAACTCAACGCCACGCTTGTCCTCGAAACCAGAGCGAAGAAATGGAAATATAAATTTAAGTAAATATTTCATCTCCTCGAGTGGGGATCGAACCCACAACCAATCATTTGTACAGTCACACTTTGTGCCCCTGCGCCACGACTGGCCTCAATTTGTATAATAAATATTTATATATAGATACATATGAGTATATATTACATGTAATCTTTATATTACCTATGAAACGTAGTGATTTACTAAATAAATAGATATATAATCAGTGTTGTGTTTTATTCTTTTTTTTACATTTTATGGTAAACTTGTTTTTTTTTTAAATTAATAAATAATTAATAATTTTAACGTATATGAACATTCTAAAACTGAACATATTGATCGTCTGGTGTATTAATAACATCTGTATTAAAATTTGAAATGTTTGACTTTATTTTATTTAAAACTGAATAACCACTATACCATAAACCAAAAAATACTTTGAACCTAAACTTACCAATAGAAGAGAACTCTAATTTTCAAATTGCATAAAATATTTATTATAATTTCTTTAATGTCCAGATTTTATTTGAGGAATAAATACTAATTGTGAATTTTTCAAAGATGGTAACCGCTTTTTTCATAAAAAAAAAACAAAAAAAAATCATATTAGAAGTCAGTATAACAGTAAGTTGTCAGTCAATTCTGTTTATTAAATCAATAATCATGTAGTTCAAGCGGGCGAAGCCGCGGGTGGATCGCTAGTTTATATATAAATTTTATATGGTTCAGTTTTCCTTCCTAATATCGCTAAATTCGAAAATTACATAAGTCTAGAAATACCTGTAACTATATATTGTATAATTAAACCCAGTAAATCGACTGGTTGTGGGTTCGATCCTCACTTGACAAAATACATTATTTTTTTAAATTTATATTTTCATTTCTTCGCTCTGGTGTCGAGTCAAATCGCGGCATTGAGTTTCACTACTCAACACGTAATGCCTCTAGAAATCAGCGGAAAGTGGAGAACGGAGTGTCTTAACATTAGATTCCCTCTACCTACTCTGCAGTGTGTGGGATACAGCGTGAAACTGATAATATGTAAATACACAAAGTTCAAATTGAGCGGAAAACTTACCATAAAGGTTATATTTTACCGTCTAGTTTATTTTTCTATAACAGATAAAATGTTGGGAAATAAAATGTCTTCAGTAATGGAATTATCTTCAATGTGAAATTGTTTCGTATATTTCGCATGACTCGTCGCCATGTTAGATTATTCGCTGATTGTCTGAGAACAATGTAAGAATATATATTTGGAAACAGAATATGCTATAATATTTTGTGGATCAGTTGATAGTATATTAGTACATTATATAAATTAATTTTTAACAAGAAAAAACCGACTTCCAACAACGAACTAAAAAGTAAAAAAATAATTTTACATAAAGTAAACCGTACTTTGATTTTGTTAAACCAAAATAATTTTAAAGAGATTTTGTAATTTTGAAATTGGTGAGAAGTAAAGCAAACAGGCTTAGTAGTTCGATATTGCAGTAAGGTTGCTGTACCATTAGCTTGACTATGGAATGAGTCTGTAAGTATTTCATTTAATTTATTTATTTTCAGCTTCCCACTATATCAGGCAAGTAGCAGGGTAGGCAGAGGGGAGCCTAGTGTTAACACACTCCACTCCTCACTTTTACGTGGCGAAAATATCAATTATCAAACATTTTATTTCTTCGAGTGGGAATCGAATTTAAAACCTGCTGCGGTTACAGCCACACGCATGTACCCCTGCGCCAAGATTGGCCTCCTGGCCTGGACTACACGACTGGCTCTAATTTATCTGCGAGAGAAATATTTAGTATTCATTTAGTAAATATTTAAATTTAAATGAACAGACATCATAAATGAAAAGTTCCGCTGCAGTTACTCTCCATACTTTTATTTCGTTTAGTCTGAATTTGAGTCACACGCTAGTACCTAACTGAAAATCAAATTATCTCGTTATACGGGGGAGCGTAAGAATCCCCACGAGAAATCTCTCGACAGCTTTAGGTATGTATGTGCTGTGATTGCAGAACTACTGTGAGAAACTTCGAATAAACTAAATTTGCTTGCGAACGTTTCACTTGGTCTTGGTAAACACTCCAAAATTCGTTTTTCTTGTAATTTATTTAGTATTTGTTTATCTTCATAGAACTTTTATGTCTTACATGAAGGAGAGACAGGTACTTTTGTCTCTCGGTTGTTTATATATATATATATATATATATATATATATATATATATATATATATATATATATATATATATATCTGTTAGGATCGTTTTATTGTCCATCTGTCAAGACCATTTATCTCGAGGTATGAAATTTGACATGAAATGAAAAGTTACAATACAAATAAAGGAAAAACCGGAAAGATTTTATTTAAAAAATAATAATCAATCAAATCAGCTTCACGCTGTATCCCGCACATAGCAGGGTAAGCAGAGGCAATCTTGTGTTAAGACACTCCGTTGCCCACTTTCCGCTGAGTTCTGGAGGCATTGCGTTTTGAGTGGCGGAACTCAACGCCGCGCTTTGCCTTGTCACCAGAGCGAAGAAATGAAAAAATATAAATGTAAATAAATATTTAATTTTCTCGAGTCGAACCCGCAACCAGTCGATTTTACAGTCACCCCTGCGCCACGACTGGCCTCAAGCCAAAGATCTTATCTATACTTTTAAATATACTTTTCCTGTTAAGGAGTCATTAGAAGTAATACTTTGCGAATGAAACTTGACGAAGAAGCCAACATAATTGCTGTAGTAAAAGTCATTTCGAGCAGCAATTCTGTTAACTTGGAAGATTATATTTTATTACTAAGTAGCTATTTCTCATAATGTAGTAGATAAAAGTGGTCAAAGGAGTGCTATAAAAGTAAAGTAATTATTTTGACTACATATGGGATGTTTAATTTTTTTTTATTTTAGCTTCAAGCTGTCCCGCACACAGCAGGGTAGGAAGAGGGAACCTATTGTTGAGACACTCCATTCCGCTCACTTTCCACAGAATTCTGGATGCATTGCTGATGTTGAGGGGCGTAATTCAACCCCGCGGGTTGTCTCGCTACCATAACCAAACTGAAAATATTAAATATTTAATTTCCTCCTGTCGAACAGAGAGAGGAATCAAACTCACAACCTGTGATGCTTACAATCGCACGCTTGTGGCCCTGTGTCACGACAGACCTCATTAAATAACAAAACATATAAGAATTAAAAAAAATAGTAGTTATATCGGCTTGAAAAAAGAAGCGCATATTCATTTAATAAATCTGAGTACGATTCACGATGCCAATTATGCTAAATACAAAATTACCATACATTTAAAATATTATGTGAATATTGTCAAATAAAGATAACAATCTCTTTGTAAAATCTTTTTAAAGAGACTGTAAAAATAATATTTTTTTATCTTGTGATGTGTATGGCGCGATGTAAATTGTAGATTATGGCTATGGCCTAATTGTTTTAAGGGAATGGACGTGCTATCCAAAATATGTGAGCTCAAACAACAATACGCTTTCAATTTGTGTATGGATTTTACTTGTTGTTTAGTCGTAAATGTACTGTTTGTTCAACATAGTACGTGATGCAAAGACCAACGTCGCGTATTATAGGTAGGTATATATAAACTTCTTGAAATACGCAGCGTTGGTTTTTTCGTTGAACCTTACAATATGCAATGCTTCTAAACAAAACAGAATGCGGAGAATGATGTATTTTTACACTATGTTCTCCGTGGCCGTCCAAAATTGCATATACTCACACTATTTCCATGTACTACCCGTTATCATTGAAATTTGAAGCCAAAATTGCGTGGCATAGCTTTTTTTAATTGGAAAAAACATTGCTTTTTAGCGTTAAGCCTGGCTATTGTACATTTTTTTATGTATTAAATTTTGTGCAATAAATAATAAAAAAAGACATCAAACTTACAAGCGTCCCGTTTACAGTCACCTGTTGACCCACTGAGCCATGCCTCAATTTTATATAATTTTTATTTGTCAACGAAAACTCCATACCTAACCATTAATCCACGATTTTCCGTCTCCTTTATGTTCTAAAAATTAAAGTAAAATTAATCAGCTTCGCCATGTATCGCATACAGTGGGCTAGGTAGAGAGAACCTACTGTTGAGACATTCCGTTTGATCTGAATTCTGGAGACAATGCGTGTTGATGTTGAGTGGCGGATCTCAATGTTTCACTTTGCCTCGACATCAGAGCGAAAAAAATGAAAATATCAATTTAAATAAATATTTATTTTCTTCGAGTGGGGATCGAGACTACAACCAGTCCCGTTTAAAGTCACGTTACGTCACGACTGGTCTCATCTTCACATCACTTCATTTATTGAAAGGAGACGAAAAATCGTGGGCCCAAATGTAAAGAGATGAGATATGGTCTAGAAAAATAGTATTAAGTTTTTTTTTAAATTTAGAATATCAAAAATCAGTTCAATCGACAATCTGGAAACGGAGAAAAATGAGAAAAATAGTTAAAGATGTTTAATTAATATAAATAATCCATTACAGTACTATGAAAATAAAATACTAGTTCATTTTAATTAAGTTTAAGTATTAGTGTATATAATTAGAGTATATATAAAGAAAATGTCAATTAATTACTGAATAACCAAAAGAAATCTTTGATTATGGCGTTCCGAGTGAGCCAGTAGAGCACATATCACATCGCCAATGTCACGTTAAGTGGAGAAAACACGAAGGAGGTTGTACGGTAAAAAAGAGATAATGTTACACAGTAGGAGAATACATGTTAAAAAAAAGATCCAGTTAAAAATTGCCTTCAAGAAATCCATTTTGAATCGATTAAAATCAATCATATTTTTAATGACAGATTTGATAGCTGATTGACATTGACACCTTGTCTAATGATTTTGCGTGATGCGTTTTGACTTTTGAGTTGTGAGTGCTTTCCTGTTTGTTTAATATTTTCACATTGTTTTTACTTTTGTATTTTTTTCTTATGCAATATATAAAATTTGATTATTTTATTGTATTTTATTAAAAAAAATTAGCTTCACGCTGTATCCCGCACACAGCAGGGTAGGCAGAGGGAACCTAGTGTTAAGACACTCCGTTCCCCACTTTCTGCCGAATTCTGGAGGCATTGCGTGTTGAGTGGCAGAACTCAACGCCGCGCTTAACCTCGACACCAGAGCGAAGAAATGGAAATATAAATTTAAGTAAATATTTCATCTCCTCGAGTGGGGATCGAACCCACAACCAGTCGATTTTGCAGTCACACCTCGTGCCGCTGCGCCACGACCGGCCTCATGTATTTTATTATATTACTAATATCCCATTCATAGAAACAAATAGAACAATGTCAAGCCAGACTATAATAACGTAGCACCTCTACGTTACCTCTATATTACTGCACGATGGTATCTGATAGTAACTGCCACCCGTCTATCTTACGACATAGTTTATTATTTAGGTGTATGATAAAGTATCATTGTTATGTGTTTTATACAATAAAACCAACGCTTAATTTACACATTCTTTTAATATGTGATATTTTCAATGGATATATCTTCATTTAGATTTTAGAATAATGAAAAAATTGTAAAAGAACACAAAAATATGTTCTAAAAATTTTAATATCTGTCTGTTTGTATCTACAATTGTACACTTACATTTTATAAAATAAAGAACGGATCGATATTAATTTCTTTTTTTTGTATAATTGTTAGGCCTTGGCAGGATCTATGTGTTATGCATATATTTAATTTTGAGGACACTTTTGGCACACTTAATGTAGCATCGTAGAAGTCCGGCTAAACTAAGAAATAATGAAATGCTTCATTAATAAAGGTTGATAAGCGTGAAAATCATTTTCCATGGACTCAAGATCTGGAATATAATATGATGACGAATCATAATATTTCAGCTAAAATATGAGAAATATTGAAATTTCACCTAAGCAGAAGTTGTTCCAATGAAATATAAAAATTAAAGAACTGAAACATCGGATGAACGTTTAAAAGTAAAGTTTAATAAATAAGGAAATGGCATATTAACAAAATTTGTTCACTATGGTAGTCAATTTTCTTTGACGAGTAAAAAATGTTAAAAATGGCGGCCGTCGCGTCGTGGCGAAATAGAGTACTTTTTTGAGCCCTACTAAATAAAACACGCTATATTTCGAAGATTTTGAGGAAAGTGAGCCATATTATGTTTCTTCTAGTAATTTGATATACCTGAAAATAACTGAAGCTAATATTTTATACTACAATTTATGTGCTTTTGAAAAATATAAAAAATAACTATAAAAGCACTTGTAAAATATTGTGTATTTTGCATAAAAAAGTCAACTCTTAGTTTCACTTCCTTATACATGTATTCCATGTAATCTCATATATATGTAAATTTAGTAGCGCTTGAAATTCAGGAAGGGTTTTGTAATGGGGATATTATCGTCTTAAGTCATAACACTTATCTTTAAATGTTGGTATCTTCAGAGTACACACCGTATTTGTGGTAATATTCCAACTCCTGAAATTATGTATTTTGATATGAGTAGATACGTTATACAAACACCGTAAATTAAAATATATTGTTTTTAATAAAAATATAATTTCCGTCTGTAATTTTTGGCCTTTTTTATTCAATGTCATTATCATCATCATCATATCAGCCTTTCGACGCCCACTGTTGCATATAGGCTTCCCAAAGTTTAGATCTCCATGATGATTGATCTTGTTGTTTTATTAAATAGAAAAACTAGATATCTACGATTTATTATTTACTTATTCATTATTTATTTGAGGTCAGTAGTGGCGGAGGGGTACACAGTGTGACTGTAAAACCGACTGGTTGTGGGTTCGATCCCCACTTGAGGAGATGAAATATTTATTTACATATATATTTTCATATCTTTGCTCTGGTGTCGAGGTAAAGCGCGGAGTTGAGTTCTGCCATTCAACACGCAATGCCTCCAAAATTCGGCAGAAAGTGGGGAACGGAGTGTCTTAACACTAAGTTCCCTATGCCTACCCTGCTGTGTGCGGGAGCGTGTGTACAGCGTGAAGCTGAAAAAAAAAATTACTTATATATAACGTACTCATATAATAAAATTTTAAATTGTTATTACAAAAAAATGCAACAAAAATAAAAAATATATATATATATGCATGTTTCTGATTCATGGTGGTTATATATCATTCCAAAAAATATTTTAACCGACACTCACTCTAATTTAGGTAAAAGGTCAGTTTTTTAACAATCGTATATATTCGCAAGCACTTTTATTAATGAAATAAATTAAAAAACATTTCACGTTGTTCTGAAATATAACTGTAAAAAAAAATATTATAAATCGAAATATTAAAAAATGTAACTTTAATTATTATAAATGCTTAAGATTAAAGTTCTTGAACAAACTATTTAATTATACATTAAAAACAATTATTTCTAATAGAACTATTATTACAGAGATAATATTTATTAAGGCTTTTTTTTGTTATATTTTAACAAATTCTAACCAAAATGTTCATGTGACAATACAGTATTCCAATAAACTTACTGTTCACGAGCAAATTTACATCTACGAATCTGAAGCTCTCCCTTGAGATATCGTGTCGGGATAAGGTTTTTCGATTGAATAATGTTCTTACTTCAAGTGGTATAGATATTTTTATTTTACTGCAGTGATATATCTATTCAGTTGCTTCTTGATCTGGAACCATGGATAAGTCATACAATTTATGGTGAATTTTGTGTTAATTATGACTAATAAAATATACTATATTAATCAATATTTATATAATAATTAAAATAAAATATTTAATGATATTTGGTCGCAGTTGTTAATGCGATGAGTAAAAACGTTGGGTACATTTATCCATTTAATATTTAATACGCTAATATAATGATCGTATATAATGATCGTAACTGATTGCAATAACAATCTGTGCATTTAGTTGAAATGCCATCAAACCACAAATGTAAAATGAGAGCCAAGTTTAATGGTAAGTCCACTGACCGAGATCTACATAGGTGCCGAGTTCTGTGATCACTCGGGATAAAATTCAAGTTCTAAATTTCACTCGACAACATAATATTTGTAAAATAATTTACTTCTAGCTGATAGGTTGATATTTGATGTGCTGCCTTGTTGTAAAAAGAACCAAGTCAAATTTAGAGCAAAACGAAAGAAAAATCTGTAAAAATTCCGTAATAAAAAAATGGCCACACATACCGCATTTTCAGCTTTTTAACTTGGCTGGACGCTGGCGTGTGCCTTCTACACACAATTTCTACTTGAGACATATAACGGTTACATAATATCAAAATAACAATAATGTTATAATATTTTGTAATTATGAAAATAGATATGTAAACTATTGAATCAATTAAACTATGAAAATAAATTACTGTTACGCGGAGCTTTGAGCTGGGACCATTTTTCAAAGTGGGCATAATAAAATTTAGTTTTGTAAATGACAAGGGTCTTACTCCTACATGTTCTCTAAGTCTCTGAGCTATTGGATTTTGTTATTTTCTCATGGTAGGTATATTTTTTGTCTACATATGTAAAGGTTACATTAGACAGTGGTATAGTTTGTTAATGAATTTTAAAAGTAGACAAACTCACGTCTCAGTTGTTTTATGAAAATGAATCTTTAATTAATATTAGTTTAACTCAGTTAGTGTAATAATAAATATATTAATTAATAATAAGACAAATATATTTTAATAAATTCTCAGTCAAATTCTGGTAACTTGTATTAGCTATGCGCTTATCCAGTGGCAAATTATTATAGATCCTTTACTTCGACCGGAAAATTAATTATTTAAAAGGCTCATACATATATTTAAATAGTTAAGAATATAGGAAAATTATTTTACATTTTTTGGATTTGGTATTTCAAAAAGAATAACGCAATCTTTATAGGATCACTTTGCTTAATTCAGTTAGTGTGATAACACTGGTCAACATGAAAATTGCCTTTTACATGAAACTGCACTATATCCTTAGTATTTGACTCCCTTAATCTAAGTATAGAACTTAAAATTAAAAGTTAGCTCTTATTAATAATTTATTCCGTATTTAATATAATACGTTTGCGGCGTTGAGTTTTGCCACTCAACACGCAATGCCCCCAGAATTCGGTAGAAAGTGGGGAACGGTGTGTCTTAACACTAAGTTTCCTCTGCCTACCCTGCTGTGTGCGGGATACAGCGTGAAGCTGATTTAATTTTTTTTTAAGATAATACCGATTAACTTGGTAACTCTAACTCTATATTATGAATCATTTACTGAGGCAACCCGCGTAAATTTTGTTATAACGTTTTTGTTTATTGTATTTGATAGTGTATGTGTTCGATTTGTTTGACGATTGACGATTTGTTTGATTGTGACGTTTTAACGTGAAATTTTATAAGGTTTTTTACCATTTTCGACAGGTGTGTGGTGCAAAAACTACAATTTTAATAATGTCACGTAAATGTTAAATAGTGCAGACAATTTTCGTGTGGTAAAGTGAATTTAAGTAGTCATAAGAACCCAATAATCTGATGTTTAGAATCTGCTTACTTTCATTATTTTGGAATTAAAATTTAAAGTCAAGATAAATCTTGGGTACCACATTTTAGTTGCAGTACCTCCATTGCATATAAATTATGATTAATGAAAAACTTTATTAAGGATCTCAACAATGATGAACCAGGCTCCAAATATTTGCGACGTAAATTTCCACATCTAAGCGACACCAAAATAAAAGATTGGATTTTCGTCGGATGTCGGGTCATTACATCACTCGAATTTGAGAGTGATGTAAGGACCAAAACTTTGATTTGATTTTACACAGCATCGAAAAAGAAGCATGGGAATTATTTAGAGCAGTGGGTTATGGTTTTTTAGATAATATGAGATGAGAAAATTACAACAAGCTTGTGAAGAATGTACTACAAAAGTTTTGGCTGCTATATGCCTCAAAAAGTTCACTTTTTTCACTCTTATCTCGATTTTTTTCTTCTTAATTGCGGTGATAGTAGTAATGAACATGGTGAAACATTTCACCAAGACATATCGACAGTGGAAAAAAGATACAGCGGCCGATGGAATACGTCAATGTACAAATGCAAATGTAGCAAACTACTACTGGAATTAGACTAAAGAAACCTGAAACTGAAATCCTGAAACGGATTTCAAAAAACAAACAAAAAAAAGAGAAATTCTTGACTAAATAATGTGAAATACTCGGGAAATATTTAAAAATACTCAAATTCTACATGAATTTAAGTATAAAAGTATAAAAAAACTAATGAACATATCTAATTTTATAAATAAATGATTTATATTCTATGAAATTTTACTCTTAAGTCTTATATTTTCATACTAGCAACATTTTTTAAATAGGAGCCAACTTTAGAATTTAGTTTATATTTTCGTATTCAGTGACCCTAAATTAATAAAATAATAAAGCATTTATTTTAAAGGCACACAAACTATTCATTTTTGTAGACCAGTGTAATCTATAGAACACTTAATTACAAAATTTTACGCATATAAACATAATTCAAATAAAACAAAATCCTGTAATCAACAGTTGAACAATTTATCATTTTCACGTTTTTCAAAAAATTTTCTGTACATATTAGTCTATGAGTCCTCTCTGGAGAGCCTAATAATATGTGTATTTATCATATTTCATTTTGTATTGATATAGGAGCACAATTGCCTCGGAGGGATTATTTCCCAAATAGAATATCTGCAATAAACTTAACATATTATTTAATCTTTGTAACATTTGTATATTCGGATTTGGCTCTGATGTGACTTTTAATCCCAAATAGATGTTTTCTTTTATTGTTAAACACAATTTACTGAGCATGTGTTTGTATTAATTTCATGTGTATAGCATTGGTACTAATTACAATAAGTTTGTTTATTTATCGTTTCTATATAATTTTTTATTGTCTCTGTATATATTATTCTTCCGCTTCACGCTGTATTCCGCATGTAGCGGGGTAGGCACAGGGAGTGTTACTTCTCTCGTCACATTCCACCGAATCCCGGCCTTGAGTGTTGAGTAAATATAAAATATTTCATCTCCTCGAGTGGCAATGGAATCTTAGCTTCTTGCGCTTACAGGCACAGGCTTGTGATTCTGCGCCACGACGGTTTTCATTTCTTTTATTTATTATTATATACTTTTCTCAACTTATGTTTTTAACATATATTTTATACAGTCCGGACTAATGGTCCAAATGGAGGTGAATTGTAGGTGACATGTTATTTTTCTTTTTCTTTTCTAAGTCATAATTATTACATACTGAATTTACTCTTTGTCGCCTTTTATAGCCAATCGAAGGCGGCAGTCCCTTATTTTAGGGCCTTCTAAATAGATTGCCGACGGTGACTCATCTCGTATAAAACCCTTTTCAAAATCAACAAAGTGCCTGCAGCGCAATATCCACGCGGCTGAGTTTAACCATAGTCAGAATACTTATGCGTGGGTTTTGTGTTTCAGCTTATAAGTTACCTTGCTATCTTTTTATAATATGAATAGAATAGAGAATTTATAGCTAGATTTATATTGTATTATATTATATGGATTTTTTTTCGAAAAGAGAGAACGGAGAGATTGTAATATTTTACCCTCTGACAGCTACAATCTCTCCGTTCTCTCTTTCCGCCATAATTTCGAGACATTGTGTGTGGAGTGGCAGAACTCAATGCCACACTTTGTCTTCTCACCAGAACGAGAAAATGAAATTTCATTAAATTCCTCCGCGTGGTATCGAACCTACGACTATCGCGTTTACAGTCAGTTGGTGTCAAACAAGCGCAACAAAGCGACAAGCGGTCATCTATCCGAGTAATTGAAGTAATAGAATATTATATTTTATATTTTGTTATTAAATATAACAAAATATAAAATATAATATTCTATATTTCATCCACTTGTGAATCCTGTGATATAATAACTAGCTATAGCCACATATTGTGGGACCACAAAAGGGCTTTTTGAATGCTTAATTTGTTTAATTACTTTTTTTTAATAAATTCTCAGTCAAATTTTTGTGACCCTATATACTTATATCCTGCAGCAAATTATTGTTGATCCTTTACTTCCACCAGTAAATTCTTTATTTAAAAAGCCTAAGATATTTATTTAACAAGATAACATCGTGTCGTAGTGGCACTAGTGTGTGACTGTAAATGAGACGGTTGTGGGTTTGATCCCCACTGAGGAAATTAACTATTATTTATTAACATTTTCATTTCTTCGCTCTGGTAACAAGAGATTGAGTTCCGCCACTCAACACGCAATGCGTCGAAAATTTTGCGGAAAGTGTGGAATGGAGTGTCCTTACACTAGGTTCTCTCGGCATACTCTGATATATGTGGGATACAGTGTGAAGCTAAAAAATTTTTATAGAAATAGGAAAATTAATTTAAATCTTTAAGGTTCTGTGCCTTAAATCTCTGACTGTAAACCGACTGATTGTGGGTTCGATCCCCACTCGAGGAGATGAAATATTTACTTAAATTTATATTTCCATTTCTTCGCTCTGGTGTCTAGGCAAAGCGTTTTAACTTAAAAGTTTTTCAAATATTTTAGCAAATGTGTAATTTTTTGCAGTTATTAGATTTTTCTTATTTACAGTAAATATAAAATGTCGTGTTCAGTAAAAAGAAATTGTATCAATAGAAAGGAATATAAATTTTGCTGAAGAACGATCCGAACTTTCAGTATATCAGTTTAAGAGAAAGAAGAAGTTTTGAGACAATGCCAACATTTCTTGTTCAGAATTTAAAGTGCTAGTTAATGTGTTTTCTGATGTACCTTTCATATTTTCTTTACATATTTATTTTTTTTGACATATACTCTAGCAAGGTTCTACTTGTTTGATGTAACTTGTAACATAAACTTCTAGTAAAAAATATTACATATCACCTGAAACATAAACAGCTTTTCGGTGTATCCCGGACACCAACAACCTAGTGTTAAGACATTCCGTTTACCATTTTCAGCTGAGTTCTGGGGGCATTGCGTGTTGCGTTCCACTACTCAACGCCGCGCCGCCTCGACACCGGAGTGAAGATATGAAGGTATAAAAATAAATAAATATTTCATATCCTCGAGTTGACATCGAACCCACAACCAGTCGCGTTTACAGATGCATTGTTAAAAAAAATTAAATCAGCTTCACGCTGTATCCCGCACACGACAGGGTAGGGAGAGGGAACCTATTGTTAAGACAGTCCGGTTCCCACTTTGCGCCGAATTCTAAAGGCATTGTGTGTTGGCGGAACTAAACGCCGCGTTTTGCTCGACACCGCGCGAAGCTAAGAAATGAAAATATAAATTAAAATAAATATTTTTAAACATTTTTAAAGTGTTATTCCACACTTAGGATANACGTAGCTTGATGAGAACGTATGGCTTAGCGGTCAGAGCGCCTGGTCGGTTTCCAGGAGGCGCGGGTTCGAGTCCCGCTACGTTCAAATTTTTATACGTTTTCTAAATAAGTATTTTAAAATAAATATTTCATATCCTCGAGTGGAGATCGAACCCACAACCAGTCGATTTTACAGTCATACACTGATGCCCCTGCGCCACGACTAGCCTCACTAATACGGGTTCTTGTCATATCGATTTATATTTGTGTGGCTAATAGGTAGTTTCCGTATCATAGAATTGCTGTGAAAATTGGAGAGAAAATTAACGAACGTGGAGCCGAGGGAACGCCCTCAATTAAAGAGCGGGTCGTAATAGCCAGTTACCTACGTAGAGGTTGGCTGTATTAATTACCCATGTATAGGAAATATGTAGATTTAGTTTCAGATTTAATAGTAAGATAATATAACAAATAATGTTTTTGTAATTTATCTTGTTTTTTTATGTTTACATTAGAGTTTTGTCACTCAACACTCTCATTTATACTTTGAGTGGGCGCAAAATGGAGTATCGTGGCACTAGGTTCTCTCTACTTATCCTGTTACAATTGAGATAGAGAGTGAATCTAAAAAAAATACTCGTGTGTTTTTTTTTAATTAAAATATTTAACTATTTTTTTACATCTGTCTATCCCCGAAACTCCTGTTTGTTTCCGCCGGATTCTAGAGGCATTGGGTGTTGAGTGGCGGAACTCAACGCCGCGCTTTACATCGACACCAGAGCGAAGTAAAGAAAATATAATTTTAAATAAATATATCATATTTTTGAGTGGGGATCGAACTCACAACTAGTTGCGTTTACAGTCACACTTTGCGCCTCTGCGTCACGACTGGCCTCATGGATGTATAGTTGAGTTTCAAATAATTATTATTCACAAATTAATATTAAAACAAAGCTAGCGTTTAGATTCCTTATGTAATGTTAAAATAGTAGCTACAATGGAGCCAGCCATGCGCTTCGAAAATGCGATTTGAGCTGCTTTTACGTGACTTCATCTTCAAAGATACCATGTTTGGAATACGAGCTCAGTTCAAAAAATGTAATATATGAACTATAAAATTATAAGAAAGAAAATAAAAATTAACCGACAAATTTACTTCATATTATTATTTTTAATTCAAATAAACACATACAGTTAAATATGAAATAAAAAGAAATAGAATAAAATTGTGTCGTTCCTCTTTAAAATTCTATGCAATAAATCTCGTTTCATTTTATGAAATTGCTTGTCTTTATTTGTAGCGTAACACTACAAAAAATGCAATCTGCCCTGCTATATTTACTTTCAAAAGTCAAACCCACCCTGTGCCATTATTGACTTTTCATCTGACTTTGATATCCAACAAGATTAATTTAGAACTTGACGCTGTATCTCACAGAGAGAATGAAGTGTTAAGACACTCCGTTCCTCATGTTTCGCCGGATTCTGGAGGCATTGCGTGTTGAGTGGCGGAACTCAAAGCCGCGCATTGCCTCGACACCTGCGCGAAGAAATGAAATTCCCCCGAGTGGAAATCGAACACAGAACCTGTCGCGTTCACAATCACACGCTGGTTCTCCAGCGCCACCACCGGCCTTATCTCATCCAACAAGATAACCAGTCTAAATTAGTTTCCAATATTTCAAAGACTAATAGAGAGAAATGATCATATCAAACTTCTGCATGTCGAACAACATGCATAAATCAATGAGTTTGTTTTAACGTAGGTACCATAAATTAATT
Organism: Heliconius hermathena; assembly: GCA_013403705.1. Lineage (NCBI taxonomy): Eukaryota > Metazoa > Arthropoda > Insecta > Lepidoptera > Nymphalidae > Heliconius > Heliconius hermathena. The sequence continues at coordinate 32,630 of JAAIXJ010000208.1, read as the reverse complement.
TGTTTTGTTTTAAAGTTTATATGTTTATATATCCATATATGGTGTAAAATTATAGACTGGAACATTTTTTTTGGCACAGTGGCGCAAATGTAAACGCAACTGGTTGTGGGTTCGACGCGAGGAAATTAAATATTTAATATTTCCATTTCCTTTGTTCTTGTGTACATTGCGTGGAGTTAAGTTCCGCCACTCAACAAGCAATGCTTCCGGAATTCTGTAGAAAATAGGGAACGGAGTGTCTTAACACTAGGTTCGCTCGGCCTACCCTTCTGTATGCGGGATACAGTACGACGCTAAATAAAAATAATAAAAATTTAATATAATATTATAATCATAATTGGTGGGAACATAATATATATNTATATATATATATATATATATATATAATTTATTATATCTAAGTAAGTTATTGTGTTTTATAAAGTTATATGTAAAGTTGCCACCTTCTTACATATTGACCCTCTAGTACTTTATCATGCTTTCATTCATACTCTTTGACTTTAGTATAGAAGGTCGCAATAATTTATTCATAAACTTGACCTGGTAGGGTGCTCGTGTAAATCTTAGGTTTTAAAAATGTATGATAAAATGTAAAAATATTATATTATTATAAAAGAATAGTATATAATATAGAGCTAATATAAAGTAAGCTTTAGTGTATTTGATCACCACGGATTTGAGAAATAAGAAAATTTTCCAAAAAAATTGCGCTTTCTGTTTCTTAAGTTTTGAACTTTGTTTTTTTAACTACATTTATATTCATGGGCATAAGTATGTATATGTAAAACATATTATATAAAAAATAATATATATTTTTTATTATAATTAGCATTATCTCTTTATATTTTATTTATTTTCTCTTATGCAGGTTCCTATGTTATAGTGAATGGCAATACATTAATTACGTCGGTATCAAAGTATAATATATCTTATAGTATGTATACAGTTGAACGCTGAATATATTATTCTTCCTCCTGGCATTAATTCCGGCTTTACCAGGGTCTGCCTTCTTGCTCAACCTACTCCAATTTGCACAGTTTTGAACGTCCTGGTTAGACCATTGGCTCACACATCCTGCGTCACGTCATCCAATGAGCACTTACTTGGGCGTCTACGAGGACTCACTCCAGGGAAAGACATAGCAAGGCACTTCACAAGGCATTCGACAAAGTTCCTAGGCCTGCGCTCAACGTGGCTATACTATTTTAGGCGACGCTCTTGGAGCTTATCCGCTACGTAATGGACTCCAGGACTAACTCGAATGAATGTGTAACGTATGCGATTAGACTGCGTTACGCTGCACATCCATTTCAACATAATTTCCGTGACAGGAGTGGCTCCTGAGTGTGTCGAGATAGTAGTAGCCAGCATTCGCTACTGTATAACAGAAACCGGCCGAATGTTGCTCTTGTATATCAGCTCCTTGAGTTTGGGCGGTATAGTGCGATCGAAGAATATACTAGTAACCTCCAGCCATTTGGTCCAAGCTGCGCATTGTACGCAACAGTATCTAACCCATATGGATAGTGCTCGAGGCCGGTTCCCCACAGGCCATGTACTCAGTCACTCAACACATTAAGTTAAAGACTGCTGTTTTCAAGATTTATGTAGAATAGACTGGTCTACACAACAAAACAATTTGGAACTTTTTCATATGTCTCCCACGTGCAGACAGCGATCAGCTACAATTTATTTATTTTATAGAAAAAATTATGGAAAATTTCAATATAATAATTTTATAGATTAAAGAATTTTGAAGCCAAACATAGTTTTATTTAAATGGTGCATTTGCCATCAGATTGATTATAAAATTTATCTTCATAAAATTTCCTTGATGATGGAATAATTTTTGCTCGTAACTTTCAATATCTTTGTCAAATAAAAAACGTTGAAATGGAACCTTGCAATTTTCAATTATTTTTAATCGACTTTCAAAAAAAAGAGGTTCTCAATTCGTCGGAATCATTTTTTTCACTAAATGTCTTATTTATAAGAGATAAATAGAGAGTGTCTTAGGGACTTTATGTTAGAACTGATGAAACTGAACGTTTTTGTAGTGCAAAACGTAACAAAAATGCGAACAAATGTACAAAAATACAAAAAAATAAATCCGACCAGTAGTTTTAGAGATCTTAGCGCTTAAACAAACAAACTCTTCTGCTTTATTATATTAGTATTAATAAATTAAATTAAAATAAAAAAATCCGGTTAAGTGCGAGTCGGACTTTCATATTATATTGGCACACTTAAGTTTGCGGGCATATGCATCATTTTAAATGAAATACCTTACCTTACCTTAGCTTCATGCTGTATAGTTAGCAGTCTCTACATACCTCTTTCGCCTCGTATTGTATGCAATGAACTACAAATATAAGTTTGTAATAATTATTTTATCAAATACCTAAGGAGGCCAGTCGTGGCGCAGGGGCACAAAGTGTGCCTGTAAATCGACTGGTTGTGGGTTCGATCCCCACTCGAGGAGATGTAATATTTATTTACATTTATATTTTCATTTCTTCGCTCTGGTGTCGAGGGGAAAGCGCGGCGTTGAGCCTCCGCCAGTTCCGCCACTCAACACGCAATGCCTCCAGAAATTGGCAGAAAGTGGGGAACGGAGTGTCTTAACACCAGGTTCCCTCTGCCTACCCTGCTGTGTGCGGGATAATAGATATAAATTTTCTTTTTTCGAATTTTTCACTTTATTTAATATAAATACAGTGAAAAATTACAAACAAATACCCTACAGATTTAGATTACGCGAGGAATTTCATACAAAATGTATTAAAATCGATCTATAAATACTTGTATTTATAGATTGCGTTGACTTAGAAGCTTTATTTTTTTGTGCTTTGGACTGTAGCCAACAAAGTGATAAATAAAAGTCCCGTTTTTACCTTTTAAGATACGGAACCTTAAAAATGATTTCATACCGTTGCGTTGTATGCACTGTTATACAGTAGGTATACTCGTAGTACGTTGAGTTGTACCGCATGAGCAAAACACATTTTCCAGTTCAGTTGGCATTTCTCTTACCCATACATTTTTAATACAATATAGATATTTTGCCATTTTCTCAATTTGCTTGTTGAATTTCCAAAAACGAGGCGAGGGGAGAAAAAATTATAATATTTATTTTAAAAATATACACTCACAGAAAATGATTATTAAGAAAAAAAATCTTTGAATATTTTTTTATAACGTTTGTTATCAATACAAATGTTACACGAAATTAATACTAAATTAAGTTTCCCTAAATAATAATATAATTAATCGTGTTTTCCATATATCATTCCATATAATCTTCTTAATATCATAATAATATATTTTAGAACAGAGTAGTTTCTTAAGTAAGTAATCCCTGTCGGAAAACACAACGTATTTAGTTAGCTAAGCTGCAGATTTTCTCTCTTTAAGCTGACTTTGTGCTGGTAAGAAAGTTTCCGACTTTGAAATAAGCAGATTATTTTTGATATTAGAATTTTGTAAAATATTTCTTAACTAAATTAGATACGATTTTTCAACTTAAATTAAATGAATCATATATTTAAAACTTTATATTCTTTATGTATTTCTTGTTTTTGTCTTTTTTCATATTAGTGGCCATTAGCTCGACACACAATGCACTGCAAAAAAATCATTCAGAAAATTCAATCTTTTATGACAAAAAATGTCTGCTGTTTCTCTTATTTAATAAAAAGTTTTTTTAGAGAATGGCAAACAAACACTTATAAGCTAACAGTTTACTAATATAGTGAAATAAAAAAAATTAAAATTAAATCAGCTTTACGCTGTATCCCGCACACAGCAGGGTAGGCAGAGGGAACCTAGTGTTGAGACACTCCGTTCCCCACTTTCTGCCGAATTCTGGAGGCATTGCGTGATGAGTGGCAGAACTCAACGCCGCACTTAACCTCACACCAGAACGAAGAAATGGAAATATAAATAAAAAAAATAATAAAATTATATTTTAACTGATTTTTATTCCTTCCCGATAGCGCCAGCTCTACGCCAGGCCGACGACTTAATTTTATGATTTGCTTCCTATTTTGCTGTCAAGGGGAAAAAGTAGCGCTAACGAAAGCGCTTTTCTATTTTTTATTTACCCATTCAATTTAAATTATAAAAAATGTTGTATAAATACAATGTATTAATCATCTAGGGTATCTATATAGTGCTGTTTTAGAACCTACAGGCAGATACCGATAGTTTGAAACGCCACTTAACACGCAATACCTCGAAAAATTCGCCGGAAAGTGGGGAACGGAATGTCTTAACCCTAGGTTTCCTCTTCCTGCTGTGTCCGAGATACAGCGTGTAGCTGATAAATAAAATAATATTATAGTGCGGAACAAGTAAAAATCTTTCTAAATATCATTTTGATTTTATCGACATTAAAAAATTAAATAATAGTAATAAAAAAGTATAGACGATATTTATCTACGTACGAGTACATACAAAGTAGCGCGTTAACGACAAACTCGTGGATAACATTTACGGAAACAGCTATTCAAACATAAATTGCAACGTTTGTAGTTCTTTGCGTAGTCAAGAATTAATATTAGAAATACCAAAAACCAGAAGGCGCGGGTTCGGGTCCCGCTACGTTCAAATTTTTATACGTTTTCTAAATAAGTATTTTCCTTTTCTAGGTGTGGAATAACACTTTAAAAATGTTAAAAAAATACCAATGCATTTTACCAAATTTAAAAGCATCACTTTATATTTTTCACACGTCTGGATAGGAAAATAGGAAACGAGAAGGAATCTTTATTCCTTTAGGAAATAAAATTAGATGTAAAATTCAGAGTGGAATTTAATAATGGATTTGATTCCATATCTGTAACGGTCAGATTTAGACTTTCGCATTCCAAACTATAATATCTCTTTCGTTTCGTATCGTTTTAAACTATCTTATTAATAATTCAAACATAGAGGAACTTTCCATACTTAAATAAAATATAAAATAAGTATAATATTGTATACCTATGTAGTTTTTTACGTCACACATTTAGGATGCCATATTAATAATTTTAAGTTACATAGTACAAATAGTTTTTAATTTTTGGAAAACAATGCTTTTAAGTACTTACACTGCAAAGTATTTTTTTTTCAGCTTCATGCTGTGAAACACGGCACGGTAGGCAGAGGGAATAGGATAGTGTTAAGACCCTCCGTTCCCCTCTTTCCGCCGAATTCTGGAGGCATTGCGTGTGGAGTGGCGGAACTCAACTCCGCGCTTTGCCTCGACACCAGAGCAAAAAAATGGAAACATGAATAATAAATAAATATTTCATCTCCTCGAATGGGGATCGAACCCACAACTAGTCGATTTTACAGCCACACTTTGTGCCACTGCGCCACGACTGGCTTCAAAGTAAATACCACACGATATATATGGTGTACCTGTACAGTGTAGTACAACTTACCTTAACCACAACGTTAACATGAATGAGACCACAATACGCGTGGCATACCAAATTATATTATGCGGGAAGGAGTTTTTCATATAAAAGAATCTAAAATGGTAAGTAAGTAGATAGCTGAGATGTTTACACGAAAAGAAACATGGGTTTTAGTTTAATATAAACGAAATATGTTACTTTATTAACAAGTATTTCTGCTTCAGAAATGCAGCGAATCGTACTTGACCGGTTTATTGTAGTAAAGCTATTTGAAGTTGGTGACATTTTTTTAGTTAACTATGTTGTCTTTGGGTAAAGAGTAAAGTATGCTTATTTCATTTTAATATCTGCCCGCAAAGTTATGTCATAAAAACTTGTAAACTATTTGGAACAACGAGGTCGCTGTAAAGAGGACTTACCTGAAAATAAAGTAGAAATTTTCTAATAGTTTTTTTCTGTAATGAAAAATATGTTTTTTTTTTTCAGATTTTTTCTTTAATTAATCTGCAAGTTTTCACTTTTTGTTCAATTTCATAACTATGAAATTACGCAAAAAGTTAGCTTCTACTTCCCGTAGACCTACAATCTTGATATTGACGCGGGTATTGATCGCGGGTAGTGATATTGATCGGTCAAATGTAAGACAATATTAACATTACTGTTTATGTCATTTAAGCAAACATCTGTTCTATTGATGAAGCTGACCGAGGTGTATCTCAATGTCAATATTAATATAATGTCAATGTTTAACTTTGACTAGTCGGGAGGTCTTACTTAGGTCCCTTCTGCGGTAGAAGTTAATCTATGCTAGCCATGTCAGTACTACTTTGTTGAAGTATTTATAAAGTTTATTAATACAGTTGAGGCCGTCGTGGCGCAGTGGAACAGCCTCTGAGTTTAGACGCGGTGGTTGTAGCTTCGATACTCATTCTGCAAAAGCATTATATTTAATTTATTTTCATCTCCGCGCTTTTGTACACGAAGCGCAGTGCTGAGTTCCGCCACTTAACACGCAATGTTCCGAAATTTCTAAGGAAAGTGAGGATCGGAGTGTTTTAACACTAGGTTTCTCATAATTTTGACAAACACGAAAAATAGTATATACCTACTGTAATTATTTTATTTTAAAATCTTAGTATTAAATTGGCTGTATTTCCGAAACAAATTCCGTTAGAGTAACATATTCCGTTGATATCAAAACTAGAAACCCACGTACAACGGAAACAATTTCCGTGTGAACATCTGGGCTGCCTTCTTACCGTTTCAGATACTTAAAATAAAATCGTTTATATGGATTGGATTGGAGATATTAAGATTTCATACCGCATATTATAATTTTGATATATTACGCGTATTGTGGTCTAGTTCATGTGGTATAAAATTATGACTTTTCCATTGTATTTATAAGAATTAAAAATTTAAGATAATTCGTATTTTAATATATTATTTAAAATTATTCATATGACCATTTTTAACCTTAATTAAAAGGTAGTTTGCCTAAAACAAAAAGGTCATATTATGTGTAAGACATCGTTACATTTGGAACGCACAAATCTCAAGTTGCACCAATGGAGATGGAATTTATGAGCCTTAACGGTCACAGTTATTGTTCTGGGATCAAATTCTATTTTAATTTTTCCACTCTGAATTTTGTAAGTGATTTCGTTTCCTTATAAAGGAAAATCAAAACTCACAAAGTAGTAGTTAAATGTGGTATTAAATAAAAAAATAGTTACATAAAATACGAATTTCTTGACTACGTAGAGTGCTACAAACGTTGCATTTTATATGTATTTGAAAAGTTGCTTCCGTAAATACTATCTACGAATTTGTTTTTAACGTGTTTTTACGTAAATAAATAATGTCCATATTTTTTAATAATATTAAAAAAAAAAACGTTACTGTATTTAAAAAGATTTTTACTTGTTTCAATCACAATCCTATAAAAATGTAATATCATTCTTTAAATGACAGATTCCGACGGAAAGCTTTTTCCTCAGGCGTACCTACCCAATACCTTCTGGTCCCTCGACATTTTTTAATTTTATTAAAGCACATTTACATACATCAAATTTTATTTGTGTTGGCGCTACAGTTTACTTTCTTATATAAAATGAATTTAAAATATTAACCAAAGATTATATTTTAAATATATTAAAATTTAATTCGATAATTTGAAGGGCTGAACTTCACCAATAGTAAAGTTAAATTATGTATGTACGTATTACATTACATTATAGATTTTTACATATTAATGTAAACCGCCTTAAAGAGTAAACGGCATCATTTATCACATTAAAATTCTCTTATTCTTGCTAACATCGAAAAGTTGGGAGCACTTTTCCAACACTTGACAAGCAACAAATGACTTCAGCGTCAAAAAAACAAAAGTGACCTGAAGTTTGTATGTAAATTTCGAAATATTTTATTGTTTAATGGCATGATTGTTTTAAGAATACTTTTGTTAATATTTTAGGTAATAAATAGGTCTGATAAAATGAGTGAACTTTGATAAAGAAATTGAAGTTCTGCAAAAAGGTTTTTTTTTATATATTGAGACCCACAACTATCGTTGCACAGCTGAGATATAATAATATCTTTGCACCTTTTTTTTTAATTACATACACTTGTATATGCAATGTACATATTACTTTAGATTATCAAGCAAAGAAAACAATAAAACTTTTTTCTTAATAAGTAATTATCCAGTCGTGGCGCAGGGGCACAAAGTGTGCCTGTAAATCGACTGGGTGTGGTTTCGATCCCCACTCGAGGAAATGAAATATTTATTTACATTTATATTTTTATTTCTTCGCTCTGGCGTCGAGCGGAAAGCGCAGCGTTGAGTTCCGCCTTTCAACTGCGTGTTGATGCCTCCAGAAATTGGCGGAAAGTGGGGAACGGAGTGTCTTAACACTAGGTTCCCTCTGCCTACCCTGCTGTGTGCGGGATACAGCGTGTAGCTAAACAAAAAGTAATTATTGTTTTATTTTTTTTCAGTTTTTTAATGTTTTTTTCTAAATATATATCTATATATTTTATTTACGGAATTATATTATTATAGCTATATAATTACAACGTTACTTTCTTTACAATTATTTTTAATTATGATATATTAAAAATTATTCCCACTCTAAAACTGTATTTACGTTCTTGTACAAATAAATTGCCCGAAACGTTTGCTTTTTCTACGAGAGAATATAGTTGCAATATTCAGCTCGCTTTGAAATCTACATCTCATTTAAGCTGAGAACAAAGCTGAAGCTTTTAAGAACAAAAACGGAAAATTTTATAAATAACAAACGATTTATATAAACAGGATCAATTTATGTTTTTGTTTGAAATCTTACGTATTTTGTTTTAGATTTGCAATTCTTGAATGATGTTAAAATATATATTACAGTAGTATAGATTATTGTTGCATTATGACCAAATTATACATTTTTTTTACAAAAATTGTAGCCTATGTGTTAGTCTGATGTATAAACTATATTACTGTAAAGTTTCATTCAAATGAGTTCAGTAGTTTTTTCGTGAAAGTGAAACATACAACCATCCTCACAAACGTTCACATTTAGGAGTATAATATTAGTTATTGAAAATCATATATATTTAAACTACAATTATAAGAATAATCTCATAAGATAGTAAGTAGTGCTTAAGAGGATTTTAATATGTTCAAGCAGTTTTTCTTATGCCCCCTGACCTTTATGAATATGAGAGGCTTGAATAAAATGATGAGAACGTTCTGAATATACTCTGAAGATCTGGTTTTATTCTAACACTTATAAGATGTCGTTGAATCTATAATTCTATACTGGGAAGAGAAGTTATTATAATTTCCTAAAAAATACGTTACATATTTACACATTCATAATTACTGAATATATTTAAAAGAAATATTTTTAAATACATTCAATCGTGGCGCAGGGGCACAAAGTGTGACTGTAAACGCGGCTGGTTGTGGGTTCGATCCCCACTCGATGAAATTAAATATTTATTTAAATTTATATTTTCATTTCTTCGCTCTGGTGTCGAGGCAAAAGCGCGACGTGAATTCCGCCACTCAGCACGCTATGCCTCCAGAATTCGGCGGAAAGTGGGGAACGGAGTGTCTTAACACTAGATTTTCTGCCTACCTTGCTGTGTGCGGGATAACGTGAAGCTCCTTTAATTCTTTTTAATTTGTTTGTATAATAGTACACCTGGTTTAATTTTAATGTAGATATTAAATAGTTATTTCAATTTTACTAACAGAATATATCTTATCTTATAACAATAGATCTAATATCTAATGATTGATTAATACGAGGTAAAAACATTTATAAAAGAAAGTAGTTAATAGAATAAAAATATTGTAACATCAATGTCATATATTGTCGACATAGAGGCGTGCCAAAGGACAAGGGCGATTAAAACGAGCGCAAACGTTTACGCAACTTACTATACAAACACGAGGCTTGCTACTTGAATAGCTGCCAGAAAATCTATGTAGTAAATCCTTTTATCATTCTTTCTACTGTTCAAATACATTCAATACTTATTATTTACCTTCCAAAATTGAAAAACGTTGAAAATGGAGTTTAAAGGGGACCTCAGTGACATTAGACAACGAAACGAGTCTTTAAAATAGCAGGCCAGTATAGAAGAAATAAGTGGATTTCAGTGAGTGCTGCACTCCTTCTTACTACTTACTAAGGAACACGTGTAAAATTAATAATTACAATTTTTATTATAACAAAAACAAAAACCGACTTCTATCGGATTCCATAATCAGAATCTAACCAAAATCTCATTGAACTAGCCTTTAAGTTTAGTTACAATCGGTTAGAGTGATATTGAGTTATTCGTCTATTTATCGCGCACATACTTAATGTGAATTTAAGAATTATATGATTTTCTCATGCATAACAATGTCAGAAATGGACCAAATTAAAATAGAAATCGGTCCACCCAGTCAAAAGTTCTGAGGTGACAAACATATAAAATACAGTCGATTTGATAATCTCCTCCTTACGGAAGTCGGTTGAAAAAAATGTTATTTAATATTATATATATAATAAGGACATTTTTATTTAGAACATCCCCACTGTGGTCTTATAAATTGTCACAGTTGTGACAATTTATAAGACAAAAACTCTTTTGTCGTGTAGACTTACGTATATACCATATTGTAAGCAATAATACAACTCACCAATAAATAACAGTAAACGTCTCGAGCTACTGAGATCGAGATTACCTACATTGCTTTTATCTCAGCGTACAGGAAGTTATACATTTTCCCACTAAGTACAATGTGTAATCAGATAGAAATAAGGAAAATATTTCAAAACTAACATTTGATAAGTTAAAGGATTGCAAATTTCATCTACAACTGTTGCGTTCAGTCTAGTAGTTCGTAGTATTCTTTTAATTAATTTATTTTTTATTATTTTTTTATTAATACATCAATTGACTTATCTGTTTGAATTATAGAATTAAGCCACACTATAAAAATACGTCCAAATACGGAAATATTCAAACAAACAATATAAAATTACACAAACTTTCATATTTTAGCAGGATTGTAGGACATTAAATGTTTATATTTTGCAGCAATAACTTGGGGTTAATATCATAATAGTAAATTACTAATTCAATTTCACGGGACAGTAACAGTTATATATGGTATCCTTGCAAGCTGTGACATCTCAATTAATGAGTACAAATTGGCCCTGTATTTCACTTTGATAAACTATGTCAAAAAAAAATGTTTTTAGGGTTCCTTATCACAAAAAAAACGGAACCCTTAGGGGTCACTTTGTTGCCCGTCTGTCAATACTATTTATCTCAAATGTTATCAAACATTTAATTCTTTTTTTTTTTGAAAATTTATTTGATTAATTATTTTTTTTAAGTCTTCAGTCCTTTGGAGCACAGAAACGATTAAGCTACTAAGTTAACGCTATCAAAAGAGACAAGCTTATATGCATGGTTTCAGTTGCATTTTGTATGAAATTCCTTGTGAAATCAAAACCTATAGAGTATTTTTCGTGGATTATGATGACTACAATGTATTATGAAATTTTAAGTGAGAATTTGCAGTGAGAAGCTTAGAGTCAGATGTGAGGAGTTGACTGTACCTACTGTTTGTTTGTCAAACTTATGTGAAACAAAATAAAAGCGACATGCGTGAAGCAATCTAACCTTGAGCTTTAACTTTTTTTATATTCGCATTTATCTATTTAATGTGAAGTGATTTACACAGTATTTTGATCTTTAAAGAATTATACATTGTAGAAACATATTAAGATTTGGTAAAAAGATTTGGTAGTTTAAGCTGGCGAAGCCGCGGGCGGGCCGCTAGTTATATAATATATTAGAAAATATATCAAAATTAAAAATTTCATTAGAACAATCTGATTGAAATAATAGAATTTTCGATAAAACGTGTAATAGTTCATAGCTAAACATGTGATCAATATTCACGGGTGTCCAAAGACTCTTGTCAAAGATTTTTATCATAAACAGATTTCTTACATTAATGTTGTGTTATGTATCAGAAGAAATTGATATTTGGCTTACTAGCACTTCACAATAGCGACATAAAAGTGAGATCAATAAATTCAAGTTAAGTTGAAATATTAATTTAAATGAAATATGCCAATTATGTGTCATATCATATTTCAATTTTTTTGAATAATTGTCAGATTGTTCATGTAAAAAAAAATATATTTTTATAATTTAAAAAAATATTTCATACATCAGAAAGAAAACTATTTTGAAGAAAACGTTTTTTTTTAAATGGCTTTTTATTTTTCCTATCATTGGTTATTCTTTAAAAAATAATTTTAAGATTTTTTTTATTTACTTTTCGTAAGTAAATATATAGGCCACATTTTTTTTTATATTTAAAGCATACATCCGCATAAATATTTTTTTGTGTAGTTCAATTGTTTTCACCTTCACACTGTATTCCGCGTATAGCAGGGTAGACAGGGTTACATTTTGTCTCCTTAAACACTCCGTTCCCCACTTTCCGTCGAATTTTCAAGGTATTAAGCGCTGCATTGAGTCGCGGAACTCAATGCAGCGCTTTTTGCCTTACTACCAGAGCGAAGAAATTAAAGTATTAATAAATAATAGTTCATTCCCCCGAGTGGGGATCGAACCTGCAACCGTCGCGTTACAGTCACGCGTACGCGTACACGCTTATATCCATGCGCCACGACAGCCTCATAAATATTATCTTCTCTCGTTAATTAATTATGTATTGATATACACTGCTCGAAGGTACGGCGCTTAATTAATTACAAGTGCCTATTATTATTATTATAATCTCGTTCTCCACAACATGATCATATTAAATGGAACCTCTTATAATTTACTCGGATAAATATTAAGGGTTCAAACGGGAGAAAATTTTGAATATTTATAATTTATTAAGAAATTATTATATTATTTATTGAAATAATTTATTTAGGAAATTTATATTTACTAAAGTTTTTAGTATTTAGATTTAAGTAGTCACCAATTTTTGTTATTGAAATTAACAAAAAAAAGAAAAAACAAAATAATATAACATTTACCTGATGCGAAACGCAGTGGTATGAAGCCACTACTTAACGCTGGTTTTAAATGCCAGGGGTGGTAATGATCCGGTCGAGTCTGCCCATGCGTGTTGCCATTGCTGGCGACGTGACTCTACCACACGTACTTTAGTCGCCTCTTACGACACCACCAGTACCAGGATGATCCTATTCTAGGCCGGGATCACACGGCTTAAATTATGCTTATGTTATTGATGGGACATATATCATTAGTTTTTGCAAAGAAATGATTATAATTAATCAATACTTTTGTTACTTTTAACATTGCTGTAAATTTTCTCATGTTCTTTGATCTAACTTTCATATTTTATTGTTTCCAATTTTTTTCTGTATATGTATATATGTATAATAATCTACCTACTCTTGGTATAAAATATCCAGTTTCTAGGTTACATAGAAGATTAGATTTTTAATGGGTGGAGGAATTTAATTACGTGACGAATTTTATACAAAATGTTGCTACATTTTATGAATAACAAATAGCCATATTTACGTAATTTGAGGCCAGTCGTGGCATACAAGCGTGTGACTGTAAACGTGACAGGTTATGGGTTCGAGTCTCACTTAAGGTAATGAAATATTTTTACTTCTTCGCTCTAGTTTCAAGGCAAAACGTGGCGCCGAGTTCCGCCACTCTACACACAATGCCTTCAGAAATCGGCGGAAAGCGGAGTAATTTAACACTGCTGCTCCAACTACCTGCCCTGCTACATGCGGGATACAGCGTGAAGTTAAAAAAAAACATGGTTTAAAGTTAACAAATGCTTTAAATGAATCACAATACATAAATAATATTGATCGATACTCCGAGGTGCAACTAGGTCATGTCCAACTATTTAGTTCATTTTAATGTCTAATATAACGTATAAAGTGACTTGGTAGCCTTTATAAATTACAATAAAGGAATATTTTATGGTAAGAAATAATTCCTTTAATACTTTACGCGAGCAATTATAACTTTTTGCGCTCTCAGTTAAATAAACGTCCTAAATTAAATGGGTTTGCGTCTTGGAGCTATTATTATTAAAATAAGCCGACAGTTTCTACAAGGAAGCACGTGTTGCTTCTTATATATAAATTATTTATATATACGAGTATATATTGGAAAGGGTGAATATTGGAGAGCAGTTCATTAGCATTCTAGTCATCCTTGTGCGTCGGAATTTTGCCACTAGTTTTCCTCAGGATTGCTAAATTTAACGAGGGGCCAGTTGTGGAAGTGAAGTTATCTACTTTTATCAATTTTTATGTGTTATTCCACATTTAGGAAAGCAAAATTCTTTTTAGAAAACGTATAACAATTTGAACGTAACGGGATTTGAATTTGCGCCTCTTAGAAACCATCTAAGCGTTCTGACCGTTAAGCTTTTTGTTATTATATTTATTAAATATTTTTAAAATATTTTATTTTAGCGGAATAAAAAAGAGAAATAGCATTCTCTTTTGCCTAAATTGTTAGTAATTATCTTTGTAAAAAATCCCTACAGAGATTCTAACAACATAAATAAGTTGTAACAAGCGTATAAGAATTTCGACGTCGCTTGATGAGAACGTATGGCTTAGTTGGTCAGAGCGCATGGACAGTTTCCAAGAAGCGCGAATTTCAATCCCGCTACGTTCAAATTTTTATACGTTTTCAAAAAATTAAGTTATCTACTTTTTATCATTTGTTTTAGTATGTGCTACGAAATTTTAATAAAAGTTTCGAAACTTTTATCATTAGAAGAAACAGTTTAGTCGAATTTTAAAGGATAGGAAATAGCTTTTTTTTATAGTAAAGTTATAACTTAACTACTAGTAAACTATTAGTTTTATGATAGCAAATCTGAATTTATTTAAATTTTATTTTTAAGAGCATACATAGTTTAAATAGGCAAAAATACAACAAAATTTAAAAATATAACAAAATATTTTTTTACAGAAACATAAACAAGTAAACAAGTTGTACAGTGAGACTAACGTAAAAGTTTTTCATTTAGTTGTCTGAATTACTTAGTCAGCTATTCAAGCGATACCAGATTCTCTGAATGCTTACATCTCTGCCATTGTCACAGTTTGAGTATTTGAAATAGTAACTATAAAGTATATCGACTCCGTCGTACTCGACGACCCATATAATGAATTAAGATATGCAAAAGTATACAATAAAAGTATTTGTGCTGGAAAAATTCTTCACATTCATTAATTTAGTATCCAATTCTTTTTGTTTACTGATTTATTGACGAGCTGAAGTGTAGTTATGTTTCCACGAGTACGACAAATATAATTTTTTTATGTTATTTTCTAATGTTAGTATTTCTTTAAAGTTTTCAATATTCCATTTCATTTGAGGTCGGTTTTGGCGCAGAGGCTCAAATCGTGACTGTGATTGCGAAAGGTTGTGCGTACGATCCCCACTCGAGAAAATGAAAAATTTCTTATTTTCAATTCTTTGCTCGGGTAATAGGGTCAATCAAGTTAATGTACTACGAATAACTACTAACAAGTATAACTTACCATATCTATCAAACGTCATAATAATATGTACTGTAAATGTGAAAGTTACTTTCGTTGGGCTTGGCTGACTGTACCTTGAATTCTATTCCGAGTGAACACAGAACTCGGCACCCATATTGATCCTTCATTCTTTTGTCGGTTGAGTCGAGAACGACGAATTATTTAACATTTAACTTCGCTCTCATTTCACATAATTTTTTTTCATGGAACATTTACTACTTGATATCAATTTATATAAATGGCTATTTTGGTGGTCTAAAATATAATATGTTAATTAACAAATTTTGTTTCAGTAGTTCTGAATAATGTGCTATGTAATGTAACGTGATAATTGAAATTTATGAAATTAATGAAGCGATAATTATTGGTACTACAAACGTGTGACTGTAAATGCGATAGGTTGTGCTTCGCTCTGGTGTTCCCTACAGGCAAAGTGTGGCGTTAAGTTCCGCCACTCAAGAAGCAATGTTTCTAGAGTTCGGCAAAAAGTGGGAAACGGAATGTCTTAACATTATTCTTCCTGAGCCTACGCTGTTATATGCAGAATATAGCGTGAAGCTGATTGAATTGATTCATTAATAAATAATTTAATTAATTAATTGTGTGTCGTGTGATCCCGGCCTAGAATAGGATCATCCTGGTACTGGTGGTGTCGTAAGAGGCGACTAAAATACGCGTGGTAGAGCCACGTTGCCAGCAATGGCAACACGCATGGGCAGACTCGACCGGATTCACTTACCATCAGGTGACCCGAACGCTCGTTTGCCTTGTCTATTCTATACAAAAAAAAATTGTACGTATAAGTAAATACAAATTTTCAGACTCAGTATTAACTGTTGATGTGAAGAAATTGAAACGTTTATTTTTCAAAATGTATATTTTATTATTTAAACTATTATTATTAAGTGTTTGAACTTTGTGAATTAATGTGTTTAATAAGAAATTATGAATGATGGTTTTTGATTAGAAAAACAGTAAAAGTAGGTACTCGTATCTATATAGCCTTTAAGGAGTAAAAGTACTCCCACTACAACAAATCTAAAATAATTGAAATGGTTTCCTTGTGTAAACATTCCTGTGTATAATCTATTTAATCCCTTCAACGTTTATTAATAATATTTTCTTATAAATATTTAATCTCGCTTAAGGTATTTTGAAAATAAAAGAAAAAAATTATACATTCAAAACCTCTTTTATATCATTTGCACCATTAATAGTTGATGTTATGATAGGACAACATGAGGGTTACTGGGGTAGGGTATAATATCGAAAATATTTTTACTTATTTAGAAAACGTATAAAAATTTTAACGTAGCGGGACACGAACCTGCGCCTCCTGGCAACCGACCAGGCGCTCTGACCACTAAGCTCATCAAGCTACGTTGAAATTTTTACAGGATTTTTACAACTTATTTATGTTGTTAGCATCTCTGTAGGGAGATTTTTACAAATTTCCGCTACCCAAAGATAATTACTAGGAATTATCGTCTGACAAGAGAAAATGCTATTTATTAATATATTTTAAACATTTTTAAAGTGTTAATCCACACTTAGGAAAGAAAAATACTTATATAGAAATTATATAAAAATTTTAACGTACCGGGACTCGAAACCGTGCCTTCTGGAAACTGACCAGGCGCTCTGACCACTAAGCCATACGTTCTCATCAAGCTACGTTGAATTTTTTATTATTTATGTTGTTAGCATCATATGTAAATAATAATTTTAACTACTAAGTATTAGTTTTAATTTTTTTTAATCAAAATAAAAAAAAGATATTTATGCCTTTTTAAACGCATATGTAGTCGAAAACTACCTATTTTTCACTTTCGATACATTACATAGGGACCGCCTATGTACATTATATACGTTACACAGAGGGTTACTGGAGAAATATATAATACAAAGATTAATAAGAATCTATGTCTATTATTATATATCTATTTTATTCAATTTTCAGTTCCTTACTTATGGTGTGTCGAGCATGTCATTTCGCTCTAATTAACTACACTGTTTTACTTTTTAAAATGTTTGCAAAAATATTGTCGACTGGCTAATAAGTATACAGTCTATTCATTATACGAAATTAATTACAATTTAAAGATAAATTTAAGATATTATTAGAGCGTTGTTGTTGTGGCGTTGAGTTCTGCTACTCAACACGCAATGCCTCCAGAATTCGGCAGAAAGTGGGGAACGGAGTGTCTTAACACTAGGTTCCCTCTGCCTACCCTGCTGTATGCGGGATACAGCGTGAAGCTGATTTATTTATTTATTTTTTATTAGAAGCTGTGTTTATAACAGTAAAAGCAGTAGTTAGTTACGGACTGCCATTATAATTCGTCCCTATGAGAAAGTTTTCTCGTTACGAACAAATTAAAGACGGAGAAATCACGACCATATTTAGAGTTTGTAAGTTATAAGTAGATGCTCAGCTACAACAGTTTATTTGTATGTGGACTCGTATGTAATATTGCATGATATACTTGTTAATGCTCCTTATATGTTTTCATTTATTATATTCATTTTATGCGGCGTTGAGTTCCGCGATTCAACTCTTATTGCCTCCTGAATTCGGCGGAAAGTGGGGACCGGAATATCTTATGGGAACTGAATGTCTTAATACTAGATTCCCAGGTTCCCTCTGCCTACTTTTTTACTACGTTGCTATGGGCGTAATACAGCATAAAGCTAAAACAATGTGCTACATATGTTCAGTATTTTTTGTTAAGAATAAGTTATTTTTTAAGCGCAGGCTTAAAAATTACTACTTAGAAAAACACTTATAATATGGTCATATAATATGTACGTATATATGCATTTTTGTATGTATGTATGTATGTATGTATGTATGTATGTATGTACGTATGTATGTATGTATGTATGTATGTATGTATGTATGTATATATGTATGTATTTGTATGTATATGTTTTTATATTGGTATGTATGTACTTTTATGTTTGTTTAATATTATTATTTTGTTTTTTTTTTATATATTAAGTAATACTTTTTGCGCCTGACTTTATTCTCTTGCATAAAGTCCTGCACTCTTAATGGTTGCCTGTAAGAGATCACTTGTAGTGATAAGGCCGCCATTGCACATGCTAATTTAAGTACCTACATATGTACCTACATAAGTACCTACATGTCCCTTTCTTTTATGTAAATTGTGTATTTTTTCATGTGCAATAAAGTATTATTATTATTATTATATTATTATTATTACATAGGTGCGAAAAGTATGACAGCGAAATCTCTCTATAGTTTACAAAAAATTCTTGGTCTGTCCAGGATGATCATTAATTAATTTCTAATTATTTAATTTTTTTAGATCTGAAAAAGGATGAGCTAGTTAAAGCGCATCGCTGAAATGGCTCGTTAAATCTACACTTGGGTCGCAAGTCCAAGGCATTGCTTTAATCTCCTCACCTTGCATCGTATATGTGCCTGTGTTGTAAAGCCCGCCCCCGTACGGTGAATCCATGGAATGCTATATAGGTTCTTCTCATGAGGATTATAAATATACTATTATAGATATTTGTAAATTGACTCAAAAATTATGTTTGTTTTTAACGCTGTATCTCGCACATAACAGGATAGGCAGAGAAAACTTGCCTTCTTTGCTATATGACCTAAGATACTTTTCCCTTTTTCAATAAGATACTTCCGTTCCCTACTTTCCATCGAATTCTGGAGGCATTGCTCAACCGCATTTTACATCGTTACCAGGACGAGAAAAATCGAATGGGAATCGGACTCAGACTCTCTGTTGTGTTTAGAGTCGCACGCTTGTGCCCCTGCGTCATGACTGGCCTCGTGACATATGTTTTATGCTTCTAGTAATTCGATGCATGCACCGGAGGAAGAAGAAAATATATGTCACGTACATCAATATAAAATGATAAAGCCGAGAGCGTAGCGGAGATTATGTACCTGCTGGATGTCGGTCACGTAACCACTAAATTTCTTTCTTTTATGATTACATAGGTATATTCTAGTAGGAAAGTATAATTATTTTGTTTTATTAAAACAGACATTTTATTGTTCTAGCTCTCAAACGTATGTGAAAGTGTAAAGTAAAATAATTTCAAAAATAAACGTGGAGAATGCCCACTGAAACTTTTTTAAATGAGAGAACACAGCTAACACACACTATAAGCGCTTTAGAAAGCTCATTAACGGTCGTAAATAGGACCTCGTTTAATTTTTGTTTGTCAAAGTTTTATGAACTTCTGTATATTCTTGGTCTGATCACGAAAGTGCTTTGAAACATAAATACCTAAAATCAGGCGAAAACTGCTAATCTTTTGGTTTGCTTTCAAAGAAATAAAAAAATGTAGATAAAGATTAAAAGGTCGAGACTGCCGCTAAGAATATTTAAATTCGAGTATATTTCACTAAGTCAGAAATTTCCAGATAAGAAGATTACGAATTTTCTATAACAAAACTGAATTTAGACATGCGAAAGCGTATATAGCCAAGTTAAAAAAAACTGTCAACATGCTGAGTGTGTGTATCTTTTAGTTCTTCACAGCTCGTTAACAATTTTATTTACACACATGGGTTTGTATGGGCACATGACTTCAAAACGATAACTATATGCTTAAACTTAATCTAAAATGTATAAATAATATTTTAACTACTTCAAATATATATATGGTGATAATCTATGAACGTATCTCTACAATGATGATCTATCAACAAATATGGTAACAATTTAGGAAACACAACTATATTTTTTTTGTTTTTGAATTATTATTAAATCTTAGTCAATACAGACTATCATAACTTTTTATATTAAATAATCAATTTCGTGCAAATTATTACATTTTCGGAATAATGACACAAGTGAGGAGCTTAGTACTTGGCGCAATCATTTTACGCATGCGAATACATATTTAACGTTATTTGTCAATGTAGCGGTTCTATACAATAAAAATGTATTATTTCAAATCCTTTATTCTGTAGAACAAACGAACAACCTGAAATTGCTTGTACTGAAATAAAAAAGGCTTTTAAGAATTCCAATTTGTTGTACAAAGCTTTTCATTTTCCAACACACAACTTCAATTTTCACATTCGGTCAAAAGTCTAATTTAATTTTGCACGTACCACACGTGTTTTCTGGTTGAACATTAAAAACACGAAAGTGTATTAAAATTTATTATGATTTTTTTTATTTATTTTGTAATTTTTCTAAAATAATATTGCGATAGATAATATTATTTTACCACAAACATACTCTCAGAAAAATCATTAGGTTTTAGACATAATGAATAAATGGGTAAATTTAAAATAGACGTTATAAATAAGACTATAAAAAGTCTTATTTTGAATAAAATTTTTTTTTGCATAACGTAATTTTTTTATAAAATAAAAAAATATTTTGACATTTTTATTACATTAAATTTGTTAATTAGTAATTATATCCCTGGTTTTCGTGACATATATACGTCAATATTTACCACGAAAAGATACATATTCTATTATTAACATATCTATCTATGCCAGCTAAGTTGGCCTTAAATTAAATAAGATATTCATTCAGTAAGTAAAATAATGTATCACCTTGTAAGTAACTAGGAAAGGTAAAGTATAAAGAAGAATAGTTTATTCTTTTGTTTTTAGCTTTACTCTATATCCCGCACATAACAAGGTAGACAGAGAAAATCGTAAACGTAGTGTTAAGACATTCCGTGCGCCAGTCAATCAACACCGCATTTTGCCTCGTTAGCATATCGAGGCAAGATATTAAATATTTCTTTCTCTCAAGTGGGAATTGAACTTTAACTGTCGTGTTTACAGTCGCACGCTTGTGCTACTGCGCTATAATGACCTCGATGTCATATTATCATAATTATTACTAATGTACACGAATTAAGTGCTCTACATAATATACCTTACGAGGGACTACATATCGTGAATTCAATGTTCTTGTCAGAAAAACCACGATAACAAAAAAAATGAACTTTATAAGATTATTAAAAAATATGAATGATGTAAAACTATATGTATATATATAGTATATACATATAGTTTTACATCATTCATATTTTTAAACAAAATTATTCAGAATCTCAGCTTGAGATTTATATTAAAATTAATCGACCTACATATACGATTATTTTACAATGTTAAATTTTTGGAACATCGTAGCTTATTTTAGTATATAAATATTGCGAAACAAGCTTTTTATTGGACAAGGATTAAGTGCTTCTTTCATAAATCTTACAACAACGAGGCTATTTGGATCCTCCTGTCTTTGGCTGAAAGCCAGTCGATAAATTGAAATGATTTATTTACATCTCGCTTTTGTGGTAGGAGAACGTTATCTGTCACTTATCATTTTTGCCATTGTAAAGCTTATACATACAAAAATAAAAAAAAGTTCATCTGCAATGTTATAAGCTAATGACGATTACACTAATATTTTTTTATTGATAATATAGACTAAGGTGAAAGAAAGGTCGTGAAAGAAGAAAGAATGAATCGTGCTTATAATTAAAAATATTTATTTAAATTAAGTACGTGGGGAACGGAGTGTCTTAACACTAGGTTCCCCCTGCCTACCCTGCTGTGTGCAGGATACAGCGTGAAGCTGATTTTTTTTTAAATTAAGTATTATTACAGGTAACGCAATAAATAAAATAGTAAAATCGTCAAATTGACAAAATAAAACCAAATACTATGAGTACTTATTTATTTCTTAGATCCTGACACCCCAGTTCTCAACTAGTCGATCTTATAAATAATTTATGAGGTGCCGATGGTCCTCACTTCATTAAAAGCCCTTTCATAAGATTAAATTTTATAGCCTTCTTTGAGATTGAATTCAAATGAAAGATGAAATAATTTTGAAAACTGTTAAAATTTATTTGAAAACAACATTGTCAAAAATTTTTGCTGATAGGAATAATAATTTTCTCTGAGGAAAATTTAAATAAACATATATAAGTATGTAATTGTAGGTATAAACGAATCAAAATATATTTCACATTTATCGTGAAATCTTTTGCTCTATACAATAAAGCGCTTTGACCCCACTTTTAAAATTTGATTCGTAGTTTTATTCACGGATCGAAGGTTCTAGTTTGATTCACAAAGCGATAGTTTATTCGACCTCAGATAGTGACAGTTTGCCTTTTCAACACATGGCTTGTTGGGGTTGGCGTTTCTGGGACACTGTTCTTTATTTGCATGTGTATGATAATGTGATTAAATTTCCTTCGTTTTAATATTATATAGTAGAAGAAGTTCCTTTTATATTATTAAAAATAAAATCAGCTTCGCGCTGTATCCCGCACACAGCAGTGTAGGCAGAGGGAACTTAGTGTTAAGACACTCCGTTTCCCACTTTCTGTCGAATTCTATAGGTGTTGAGTGGCAGAACTCAACACCGCGCTTTGCCACGACACCAGAGCGAAGAAATGGAAATATAAATTTAAATAAATATTTCATCTCCTCGAGTGGGGATCCAACCCACAACCAGACGGTTTTACAGTCACACTTTGTGCCCCTGCGTCAAGACTGGCCTCTTTTTTATATTATTATTTATTTAAATACTAACAATATACTTCGTACCTCTATAATAATTATATATAGGGTTCCATTACTTTTAATGTTACGGATCTACAATGTGGTCGCTATCCGACATAGCAAGTATTTAGTATAATTAAAGGTTACGTTGTATATTTTGTTTATATCGACGTTATATAAAACTTGTTTTACTATGAATTCATACTTCACATTTATTGTCTTCATATATTTTTCCATTTACTCCATTCCATCTTAATAACATGATATTCAGTCAGATATACAAGTTATGTAGAGCATACTGTCGAATCCGCAATGAATACGAAGTCATTCCAATATTGAATAGCATTTAAGTACTACATCAACTTTTCAAAATTTAGATTTACACAAAGCAAATATAAAAAGAAACAACAAAATCTTATTTTTATTATAAAATTAGAGCAAACGAACTTTCACAAAACACTTGATATCGAGTGTTTATTAATGGAGAAGCATCAAATGTTAAAGGAATAGGAGAGAAAACCGAAATACCTTAGCGAATCCAGCCGACGACGGGTTGGGCGCGGCGGCACCCGGGACACGGGATAGTACTGACGCGCGATGCCAGCCAGAGCCAGTGCTCCCCCGGACAGCGTCTCGGATGCGCGCTTTCCCATACCCTCACCGCAATCGAACTTCTTCGAAACACAATGATCGGAAACCGGAACGAGGCTGCAAATATTTCCGATTCGACAATGTGAAGTGCCCCATTGTGCCATCGCGAACAGATAGAGCCAGTGAAGTACTTTGGATCATGCTGTGATTAAAGGATTTATTAGTGATTTCTACGCATGTTACTTCAATGCAAGTTGGTCATTATTTTTAAATGCATAAATTTAAGCTCGAATACATTGATTTGATGCCACATGTATAGCACACAAGACAAAACAATAATAATATTGAAGTAGATCAAAAATGTATACTTTTTTAAAATTCCTAGATGTACAGCTGAAATGTTGAAAAATAAATACGAATATGTTATAAATACATTGTGGAGATGTAAAAATAAATTGGAATTATCATAAGAATTAAGCTATTTTAATGACAAAGCCCGGTGTTCTAACAAATGAAGGTAGAGTACTTCTTAATACCCACAAAAAACGTCATTGCTCTTTTTACTCGTTCGCTTTGAATGCTTTCTAACGTTGAATTTTTGTCAATACTCACAACTCATTTTATATGTGTATATTTTTATCTTTTATTTATTTATATTTTTAATGTACAGTTTTCTTTTATAGAAAATATTATAATTTTATTCATATATATATATATATATATATATTCAATTGAGGCCAGTCGTGGCGGAGCGGCACAAAGTGTGACTGTACAACCGACTGGTTGTGGGTTCGATCCCCACTCGAGGAGATAAAATNATTTTTTATATATATATATATATATATATATATATATATATATATATATATATATATATATAAATATAATAATTTTGTTTTATTTATTTCATTTTATATGAGGTAGAAATTTATCTAATTGTTACTATGAACTCATCATAATTGGACAATATTTTTTTAAACTAATTGTCCTATATTTATGATTAAAAAATATATGAAATTTGAATTGTAGAAAAATACTTATCTAAGTGGACTAAGTAAAAACATCAATTACAAAATTTCTTCTAAATACGTAAAACAAATTAAATCATAAAGAAACATACTTTTTACTTCCCATTTTCATACAATGTTAGCAGTATTGCGAGTGAAGTTAATATTTAATTGGCTTACAATTTAATAGCAATTGCAGTTGTTAAATTTTCATCTGTCTCTTTAACACCCTAGCGGTGCTATAAATTATAAAGTGTTTTTAAACTCAATAAGCTGTATAATGGATGCTCAATAAACAAAATATCCTCTATTTGATTTAATTAAACCTGGTAAAGGAACTCCGTGAAGCGCGGCATTGAGTTCCGCAACACAGCTTTGCAATGTCTCGAATTCGAGCGAAAAGTAGAAAATGAAGTGTCTTAACACTACCCTAGGTTCTCCCTATTTAACATGTTACGCGGGACAAACCGTGAAGCTGAAGTTCGCAATGTACTACTAAATTCCATTATTGTATTTATTATCTTATCTTTTAGCTATTTTTCTGTTCTTTTATTTTTTAGTTGTATTTCTTACGTTGCTAACGCGACGTTAAACGACAAAGTCATCAGTTTGGGTGTGACAAAGATAAATTTCACTCCACAATTGCCCTTAAGTATAGCGAGCGGGCTTTTTCGTGTTTTAGAAAAAGTGAGGAAATTATAAATATGTGTGTAACGTATCTTGTTTGATAAAGCTACGAAGCAAAATAATGTCTACTATAAATAATATGTGAACATTAAAAAAAATGAGCTTCACGCTTTCTGCTGTACACTTTACTCTCCACTTTCCACGGATTTGTTTAGGCATTGCATATGTATGTATAATATGTATAATATGTGGATAAAAATCTGAATTAGAAAAATTTGTACCATCGAAGTCAATAATATACACGGACAAAATATCTGCATATATGTATACTAGCGACCAGCTCGCGGCTTCGCCCGCTTATACCACAGAATTATTTACTTAACAAACTGAATGATGTTCGTGTTTTGATATAACTATTATGTATGTTTGCAGCGCAATGAAGATTTTTTATGAGAAAGTTATTAAAACTTTAGGTCGCATTTTTGTACCTCCCATAAGAATCTTTAATTGAATGTTTAAAATAAAAATTTAACTTATCGATACTTACAATAAAATCCTAACTCATCGGTGTCTGTACATAGAAGATATTACAATTAACAATGTAATAAAACTTGGTCAGTTGGTCTGTTTGTCTGTGCGTTTCTTCACGATAATCTCAGAAACTGCTTAACCGATTTAAATACTTTTTTGTTTGTATTTTCGCAAACTGCCCTTAAATATTGAGTATTAGTTTTATTTTAATCAGCTTCACGCAGTATCCTGCACACAGCAGGTTAGGCAGAGGGAACGTAGTGTTAAGACACTCCGTTCCCCACTTTCTGCCGAATTCTGGAGGCATTGCGTGTTGAGTGGCAGAACTCAACGCCGTGCTTAACCTCGACACCAGAGCGACGAAATGGAAATATAAATTTAAGTAAATATTTCATCTCCTCGAGTAGGGATCGAACCCACAACCAGTCGGTTTTACAGTCACACTTCGTGCCGCTGCGCCACGACTGGCCTCAACTGGACTGGACTTTATTTTAATCGGTTCACACAAAGTTAAAACCAGATCCACGCTTTATCCCGCCTTTAGCAGGGTAAAGATTATGCGTAAGATTATGAGATTATGTTAAGTATTAAGATATTGCGTATAATGTGTGACTGATGTGCGAAATTAAAATATTATTAAACGAAATGAAAATATTATTAAATTATAATTCAATCCTCCAAGTGAGGATCGGACCCACACCAGTCGCGTTACAGTCATAACTTTGTGCCCCTGTGCCGCGACGGCCTTTAACAAAGAAGAGAAGCGCTCCATTTACGGAAACAGCATATAGGGTAAAATATTTTAAAGAAATTAAGCAAGCTACATCAACAGTGAAGACGTAGGTTTTTTTGTTCATTTCACGATGCTTATTCATATCTATATTTCGTGTGACGCGGTTACGTTATAGATACCAATAACGTAAACACATACTACTACAAAAATACTACTAAAATCTTTAGAACTTTGAACTTTGCCGCCAATATCTACGACTCGATTTCGGAATGTTGCGGCGGTTTCCCTTTGATAGGTTTATGTGTGCGTGCGTCGTTCTCGACAAATTTTATTTCATTTTGCAACGATAATTTTATTATTTATTTTGTTTGAAAAAATAACTTTTTTATTATTGGGTTTTTTATAGAGTAGGTAAAACTGTGGTTTCATTTAAAGTGGTGCTGACAAAAAAACTCTGTATAATTGAGCATATTTAATAATTATATAGTAATAGTTATTATAACACTTGCGAAGAAAGCATATTTTAGGCAATTTTTAATTCTTATACCTTTTGAAAAACTACCAATATTCTTATAGTTAATAAATTATTTTTTCAAATTAAAAAATAGTTTATGTTTTTCATCATAATGGCGGGAAANTACAGAATTGACTTTTCTATCCTTTTATTATATATAGAGATTGGTCTCATTCAGGGCTGAAAAATTTTCGATCAATAGAGAGATTACATTGTATTTTTTAATAAGATTGGAATATTTTATGTTGCTGTCACGCATTAAATTTTAGCATGATGGAAACTGTTTTTTTTTAATAAAATACTATTAATATTTTAATAAATCTAAGATCACGTTTACAAATAAAGCTTACGATCCGTTAATATATAATAATCTAATTTAGTTCGTTACTATAATGGCTCCAAGATCACTTTTAATAATGTCATCCTTTACCTATTTACCCAACTACTCCTTACTTTGCATTACCTCAACATATTTTTGTTAAAAGAAATAAAAATATTTAAAAGTTAATTAAGGACAAGCATCAATAAAAAGACAAAATAGAATTATATTTCTACATAATTCTTATTCTAATATGATAACAATCCAAAGATAAAAAAAAAAATATTCTAAATCACTTAGATATTTTTGGACATTTACATTGGGACAACTATCCATATAGGAAGGCATCTATCCTCAAAAAGGGGTTCTGAGAAAATCTAAATTCTGTGTAAACTGTAATTGATATGTCAAAAAAAATAATTAATAATTCAACATAAAGGATTAAACTAGCTTAAATTTACAGAAATGACTCATATAACATTTATATATATGAAACTAGCAAGCTACTTTCAAAAGTGGGGCACCTATCCTAGTTTTAACCTATATACAAATAATACATGAAAACTATAAACGGAAACTGCGTTTATGATTTTGACCCCGTTTCTCTTTAAGGGCAAATATTCTTGATAAGTCTAAAAAACCATAAATTACTTATCTATTTTTAAATCTCAAAGAAAACATTATTTGTATATAACAACAATTCGATTTTAAATCTATTCATTACATTTATTAGATTAACTTCTATGATAGAGTTAGAAATGTACTCAGCATGTCTGAGATAATGACACCATAACACTTGGTTGAGCTAATCCAATATTTATTGGGTTGTTAATGTAAATGTAATTGTAGATATGTTACTTAAAATAATTTTGTTTATTATTTTTCACATGACATACCTAGTATATTATTAGTTTAAATAGTGATATACAGAAAAAATCAAAAGTATAAGTATATATTTATATTACTACTTTTTTTACTTCACGCTGTTATTTCACACATAGCTGTGTAAGCAGAGGGAACCTGGAAACCTATTATTAAGACACTCCGTTCTCCATTCAGAGTTTTCTTTCATCACTTTCCGCTGAAATCTCGAAACATTGCGTGGTGAGTGGCGAAATTCAACGTCACGCTTTTGCTTTGGTTACCAGAGCAAAGATAAAAAAAATCGAAATAGCAAAAAACCCATTGAATATTTCATTCCCCTTAGTGTACATTGAACCTACAATCGTCACGTTTTACAGTCGTACGCTTGTACCCCTACGCCACGACGACCTCAACCAACTTACTCACCTACTTATTTTACAAATGAATGTAGATTTCTGTTTATATTTTAATCAGAAAACAAAGTTTCAAGTACAGAGTCAACCTAAGAACAGAGTTAGTTCTTAGCACGTTTTAATAATAAAAAAAAATCTAAAAGTACCTACGAAAACTCTTAAGCTTAAAACATTCATGTTAGCCAAATAAATAAAAAATCTTAAATGATATTTGAAGCTACTCCCAAATGATACGAGGTCTATTTCGCAGATAGATACTAAACTCCAAAAACTCAACAAATGAGCGACCCCGTTTCGGCTGATTGAAAAAGGCATGTAACCTATATGTTTCGGCTCACTAAACGAACATTTGTTAGAAAGCCGCATTTCGAAGCGCTATTTCAGCTTAGTTACGTAATGTTAATAGATAATGGATTGACTTGTCGATAATAAAAATTATTAAGCTATGTTTTTTTTATTTTGGCAGTAAGTAATGGGGCTCAGTTCAAATTATGTTTTGTTTAATTAAATAAATAAGGGCTTATATTTTTTAAAGACGGTAATGTGAGCTTTTAGCATACTTATAACATAGAGGCCGGTCGTGGCGCAGCGGCACAACAAAGTGTGACTGTAAAACCAATTGGTTGTGGCTTCGATCCCCACTCGAGGAGATGAAATATTTACTTAAATTTATATTTCCATTTCTTCGCTCTGGTGTCGAGGCAAAGAGCTGCGTTGAGTTCTGCCACTTAACACGCAATGCCTCCAGAATTCGGCATAAAGTGGGGAACGGAGTGTCTTACATTAGGTTCCCTCTGCCTACCCTGCAGTGTGCGGAATACAGCGTGAATCTGAAAAAAAAATCTAATTTTATTTTTAAGTTTTTTGTGTTTTTTTCGCATCATGTCATAAT
This sequence comes from Heliconius hermathena, assembly GCA_013403705.1. NCBI lineage: Eukaryota > Metazoa > Arthropoda > Insecta > Lepidoptera > Nymphalidae > Heliconius > Heliconius hermathena. Next base: position 3,115 of record JAAIXJ010000208.1, on the reverse strand, counting down.
ATATTACACTATGTCAACAGTGAGGTGTCTCACATTTTATTTTTGAACTATGTCCTTCATATGAAAATTTACAGTTATTTTGCAACATTTGATAATTTGATAAGAAAAATAAAATAATTATAATTCGAGATAAGTTCAAGAAATAAGTCTGAAGATAAATAGACTGAATTCCGAATGACGTTAATGAAGTCCCCGCAATTAGTAATGTCGTTAAGATACCATTAGTTTTGTGTAAGAGTAGCGCTTTTACATACCACTGACACTTTCCACTTAAAAGTTAGATCAGTATATTGCAAAAATTAATAGATGTTTTCGTTAATTTTAATAAAATTTCCTATTTATTGAAACAATTCTTACATGATTCATGAACTGAAACAAAAAGGCAAAATAATGCATATTACGTATTTTTTGGCCATATTGTTTACTTTTAATTTAATCTGTGGATTTTTAAAAATATGTATCTTTAAACTCAGAATATGTAACTGACTCCCCACTCTCCTCAACAAAATATTTAAATAAGTAATCCAAGACCTTTTAGAGATTCGGAGGTAACATTATTAATCTGAAATGTACCATAAATTTAATATAAGTACAAATACAATATATTATGATAAATAAAATGTCATAGACTATCCGTTTCAATCTCTCGTGATATTTCTAAATATCGTAGACGTCATATCCTCCTTTCTGTTACACCCAGTTACTGATAGTTACAACTAAGGGGGGATAGTGAGTGGCCCCGCGCCCGCCACTTACCGCGGATTCCGGCCGCTCGGCTCTGAACTCTCCGGGACGGATCGGAATAGTTAATATTTATGATTCTTATATTGCTTTTGCGAAAGATCAATTTTTAAATAGCTGATTCAAAGACCGAAGTCTAATATAAATATTTACAATAGAGTTGAGATTATTATATGTAGGCCGTAGCCATAATTACATAACATATAATTCTCTGCTTCACATGTCAGATCGAACTCCCTACCGCCAGGCGGCCGATTATGTGAATCCACTTCAGTTTGTTTCCTTACAGGACATTACATTAATATACCCATTTAACGTTCGTGTATCTCTCTTATAACTATATATTTACTAATCGTACCACACACCCTGCAGCTGTTTGTCTGAACCGACACTAGACTCAGAGTTGTGAAAATGTAATATAGAAATCATTAGTTGAAAATACTCAGTTATCGCTAGAACAGCCAGCGACCCCAAGTAAGCACGATTCTACTACCAGTTCAGTAAAGAACCTCAGTGTTGAGAAAACTGGCGGAAAAAACTCAGCAGCAGAATCCAACCCCACTAAAGCAACTCGCTTATACCATATACGTTAGCAGTGACGCCCGGCTATATATTTTAATTTAAAGTGTTTCGTCGACATCTATCGATTGACGCATTATATTTTCTACGATAAAACCAAGCGTTGGACAAATAAGCGGATACTACGACATATTTACTCCAGAGCTGGGACATAAAATAGCACTACACACCCGTATGAGACGGGCGGACACTACTACATACACCAGTACCAAGACATAAAATAGCATCACTCACACACACCTATCCATCATACACTAACGCCCAATATTAATAACCTATCTCCAACGTCAATCTTAGATTGTTTCATATATCTATCCAATCTCTAGATTGGATAGATATATGAAACAATCTAAGATTGACGTTGGAGATAGGTTATTAATACTGGGCGTAAGTGTTAACGTTGACGCACCGCAAGGCACCGCGAAACTATCTTAATATAATATATATAAAAATTAAATGCCATAGCAATTCACTTAGCCAAGCACATTAGTACCAGCGAAGCCAAGCAGCAGTCGGTTGTGACTATATAGTAGTAGTAGTTAATAGTAAAACATAGAGTCAATGAATTCTAACAGTCGTATAAATCGTAAATAATTAATATTTGGTCAATGTCTAACATCTTTATGATATTTAATTAAATATATTGGCTTTATTGTAGGACATTAAATAGACTTATATTATTTAATATTTATAAATTGTAAACAGTACGTATTTTCATATGATAGTTTTATATCATATTATAAATGACACTATTATATTTATTATATTTCCTTTTATAGTAACATGTTAAATATTTATTAATATATATAGACATTACATTTATAAGTAATTATAATTCACCAAACATTTTTAACTCTCATTTCCACAATTCACATACACGCAACTAACAAAGATGGCGGCAGGCATTCTGCGTACATTAATATAATTGTAATAATACATACCTCATAAAACATCTTCATGTATATGTTATTTCCATTTACTAAATAAATAACATTTATCTCTGGATATTGACGGCATTATATGCATTAATATCACTCTTCTTTGTTTTAATAATAATCTATGAAAAACTTACCGACGAAGTATTCCAAAACAAACAATCGTAAATAGTGAAAGCACTTATAACTTATCTTAGTAGTCTCGAATATTTAAATCACAATTGAAGACATAATCTCACATGCTTTTTAAATATTAAATATAACTAAATATATATTAATTATAAATTAAAACTTTTCTAAACATTTTTAACATCCATCCTTCCTCAGAGGCGTGCGCCATCTCTCCTCTCTTTCTTTCCTTTTTTCTTTTCTTGACTTTAGCGTTGACAATAGTTTATTCAGCCAACATGATATTTTACAATAATTAAAATATTAATTATGTTATAATTTATTTTATATTATAATACACAAAGATTAAATATAATTATTAAATTATTTTTAATAAATATATTTTTATCTGCATGTTTTACTTACGGTATATTACGTCACTTTAATATTATTTATGAACGGAACGCGTAATTAAAGAACTGAACTAAACAATTATTTATAAGATTGTATTTATCTTAAGCTATAAATTAAATAATATTATATATTATTTTTATAATATTTTTTTTTATATATATTTTTTAATTAATTATATTATTTACCTACACATTTTAGTTCTGGCATGGATCGTTACAAATATTCTAAGATAAAACTTTCGTTTACTTTTCTTATGATTTTGTTATATAATATTAGTATAATTTCTCTCTGACTACCCCGCAAGGGATAAAGCGTGAAGCTTTTTTTTTTTTTTTTTT
>JAAIXJ010000431.1:316457-353623 GCA_013403705.1 Heliconius hermathena | reverse complement strand
CGCCTGGAAGGACGACATTCAGGCTTCAGCAGCTGAGCTGGTCTACGGGGAGCCCCTTCGTCTTCCAGGACAATTTCTCGCACCCTCTGAAGATTACAAGACAGGTGATATCACAAATCTGGTTACTCGTCTTCGTGCTAGTATGGCACGACTCTCGCCGAAGCCCACGTCATGGCATAGGACAGGTCCTTTTCATATTCCGGCCGACCTTGCAGACTCGACACATGTTTTTTTACGGCAGGACCACGTCCGCAAACCACTGGAACCACCATATGCAGGCCCGTACAAGGTTCTTAAAAGGACGCCTAAATATTTTCAGATAGACATATCTGGTAAGCCTAACAACGTAAGTGTGGACAGGCTCAAGCCCGCATATGTTACGCGAGAGGCCGTTCCTGTATCAAACAGACCAGTTACTGCACCAAAGGCAATCTCTCAGTCTGATGTGGAGCAGAAACTTGAGAAGCGGACACGAAGCGGCAGAACAGTTAGATTTCCAGATTACTATCGCCCTTAACCAGGTCTCTGGGGGGGAGTACTGTAGTGAATATTAACTTTTAATAAAATTAATTAATAATAATATATACAAATACTACACTATATTCTATTTTCAAATTTACTTAAAACTAAAGTTAATATTTATATTTATTATAATTCATCCGCACGCAGCGCATTCGCAAGATAAACTTGTTTCGAGTTTTTTTGCTGTGCGTGACGTAGCCTGCTTGCTAGCTACGAGTAAAGAGTCGGCTACTATCGCTTGCGACGTTCACTTGTTTTAATATTGTACTCATTGCTTGTTTTCAATTTTAAGCCTTATCTTCTTGCTAATACGTATCTGTTTCGCTTATCTGTTTCTTTTACTATTTCTTTAAATTTCTTTATTTCCTTCTGTGAGTGTGTAAAATTATTCTCTTGTGTATCTTCTTAAAGTGTAAATAAATTTGGACAATTATTCCACAAAATTTTGGAAATTTAATTTCACTCCATAATTGAAAATATAAAATATTATTAAATAGCGTAGTTCACGAAAACCGCTATAAACTGTAAAAGGACAGCTAATATATTAGTAACACTTCTGAAACCGTATAAGTAGATAAAGACCAATTTGAATAATAAATTTTTGATCGTGTTGAATTTATTATACGATTTGATAATAGAGGTGGCGTATTTGATTGACGTTTTAAGTAATCTTTAGCTCTACACGCTATTAAATTATAGCCTGAGAGTGGAAACACATGTATTATTTAACACGTTTGGTGGAGACTAGAATTACCAAAAAAAGATTTTTTTTATATTTAATATTATAAAACTGATAAATAATAGGCTTGATTCCTAATCAGGTTTCTATTTTTAAACGAATTCTGTAAAAGGAGGAGGTTACCAATTCGATTTTTGTCAAAAGAGTTTGAATAGGTTCTAATTATGGGCCCATTGCCTCCTCCTCCTGGGTCCCCCTACTGGGCGCGTCCCCAGGTGGCGGATAAGATCGAAATTAATCAGAGTCGTAGGAGGACGATCTGGTGCTTTGTCAATTAGTAGTATGACCTTAAATGGTATTTCTTTCAAATGGCAATAACGTTCGATTTTAGGAATAAAAAGATGACCAAATTAGTCTTCAAAAAGAGATCTGTCACACAAACTTTCACATTAGCTTTCCAAATGACAGGCAAATCAGCTTTAGATATATTTTTTAAGTTATTTTCTGAGCGATTAACTAAGAGAGGTTTCAATTTACAATCACCAGCTGTATTTCGCCAGAGGCCAGTCGTGGCAAAGGGACATAAAGTGTAACTGTAAAATCGACTGGTTGTGGGTTCGATTCCCACTCGAGGAAATGAAATATTTACCTACATTTATATCTTCATGGGAAATAAAAGTTATTTTAAGCATTTTCTGCCAAAAAAGATCAGTTTCGTCTACATTCAAAACGATTTGGCTAGAGTTTCCAATATCTTCAATATTTTTTTGAGTTTTTCTGGATAAAGAAACCCAGCTTGTCAGCATTTGCCGCCTTCCACTTTTTGCAATGCTATACCAATTACAATTACTTTTCTGCTCAACCAGCCGTTATTAGCGTTAATATCTTCATTTTTGGCCGCCTCCCCAGCTTCTTCTTTTAGTCTCTGAAAAATCTGCTTAGCTCGAAAGCACACTGTGTGTGTATAACGATTTTAGAAATATTTTTTTTCGATTCAAAGTATTCTATAATATTTAGTTTACACTCCAAAGACAGTGTTTATCGTTTCTTGTTAGGTTCAAATGACTCACTTGTTGGTCTTTTAGATGACATAATTTAATAACAATTTTAAAGTGTATTTAAAAAATTACTTTCGTTTAAGTACAAGGAGTGATATTTAACTTGATTAAGTATCAGATGTTTAAATTCCACTTTTTTTTGGTAAGCTGGAGAACATAGACAGATGACACATTATTTGTAGATATCAGGACACAATTGTGCCGTGTGATTATGTAATTAAATTGTAACAATAACAATTAAAAGAGCAGCTTTTGAGTTTGATGCCAATTCATCTTATTAGAACTTACTGCCTACTGAATCGGTGGTAGCTTTATGTTCATTTGATATTTCAAGAATTTGAAGATCGACGTCTGTTAAGATCGATCGACTTCTGTCAAAATCGGCGTGGCGCAGGGCCACAAGCATGCGAGACCGTTGTGGGTTCGATCCTCACTCGAGATAATTAAGTATTTATTATTTTAATTTTCTCGCTCTAATAATGAGGCAAAGCGTGGCGTTAAAAATTGTTGTAAATATATTTTTATAGTTTTACAATAGGTACTTTCTATTTCTGGAAAATTACCAATGAGTTGACATTGCCATTAAGAATGCTCCATTCTTCAGTGCTCCATTTTTCGCTGAAAATATATGTTCGTAGAGCAATATTTATAGTCGTTTACAAATAGCAATAAAGATTGTTGTTTACATTTGATTTGTATCAGTTGATTATACAGATTATAGTGAATCGATTTTTACAATTTATGTGATGTTTGATGTTCTACAGTCGTCCTTTTAGTGCTAGTTACGATTCTATGAACGAAAATTTTATAAACAGTTTTATAAACGGAAAAAAAGTCATGAGAAAATGATTAATTTAGATTTTTCATTTTCCGATAAATCGAAAGTACCAATTTTAGATTCTTAAGTTTACAATAATTATAATTTTATGTTGACATATGCTTTAACATATGTATTAGGTCTGTCAAGTTCGCTGTATTGATAGAAATAGTTATCAAATAACAAAAAATCTTACAGAACTTTGGGTAAAGTCCTTAGTTAAAAGCCGAGGTACCTACTAAATTCTAGATCTGTTGTTTGGTTAGTGTGAAGTTTGTTAATTGAAATGCTTATCCCAATAATTCACAAATCTAAATATTATTACAAATGTTAATTGTTTAACTATGATGTTAAAAAATGTGCACGTTTAATATATTGCCGATGCACTTAATACGTAAATTTAGTTTGGGCTTCACCGACCTACCAACGTTGATTTGGAATGTCTCCGTATTTCTGAGGGTGATAACGCTTAATATCGATGGCCGAAATAAAGCACGTAAGATACTGAAATGTATTATTTTACAGTAAATATAAACAATTAACTTTCATTGTATTTTTACATGTGTGGGAAATATTTATATACAAATTATAAATATCTGTATTATACTCGTAAATCATAACTGGAATATGGCTCGAGCTCGGTACTTCGTTTGCATGTTTTATGAGACGTTAAAAAAATTAATCATGTATTCATTATTTTCTAGATCTTTTGCATATATTACATTAAGTTTGCGTTTTCAAATTTTACTCTATTTTTTTATATTTATTTTCAGCTATCCCAAAACCTTTTCACGCGATTACTATTATATTGTTATCGTGTTACTTATACGTTTACTTTATATCAATGATTTGGTACGTTTTTTTTTACTGTCGGTCAACAAGTGACTGGATATCAGCTATCATAGTGTTCTCTCTTGGTGTTGCCAGTGAGATCGGTGTTTCTAAGATGTTCTACTTATACTTCTACGAGTAAGTATATCTTGTGAAAACATATATTTACTATTTTTATCAGCTTCACGCTGTATCCCGCACACAGCAGGGTAGGCAGAGGGAACCTAGTGTTGAGACACTCCGTTCCTCACTTTCTGCCGAATTCTGGAGGAATTGCGTGTTGAGTGGCAGAACTGAACGCCGCGAATTTCATATCCTCGAGTGGGGATCGAACCCACAACCAGTCGGTTTTACAGTCACACACTTTGTGCCGCTGCGCCACGACTGGCCTCAACTACTATTTTTATTATAAACATAATTTAAAATATTGTCGTCACGTCAATGTATTGAGAGCAGAGTGTTTTAATCCTAAGTTAGCTATTTAACTTTTAAGTTAAAACTAGATACATATATTTGATACCTTAAGGTAATTTCAGTTGTTTTGTCAATATGATTATTATTGTCATTATATAAAATATAGCTACCCATTTTTTCGCATAGCAAGATAGGCTAAGGGAACCTATTAAAGTGATTGAGACACTTCCTTTCCCACTTTCCGCCCAATTTTCTTATAGTGTAGTCACTATAAGAAAATTGGGCACTCACTTCACATGCGTACTGTGCATGTGAAGTGACAAAACTCAACACCGCGTTTTTGTCTACCAGTTCAGGGAAATTAAAATGATTAAAATTTAATTATTTCTCCTAGTGAGGATTATACTCACAACTATTACGTTTCTAATCAAACGTGCCACAACAGTTTTGATTATTATCTTAATTTCTTGTTTCAGAAGTAACGTTAGAGATGTAGTTGCCGAATATCTAAGATGTGACAAATTGTTAATACCAGCGAGTCGCTTTAAAAGTCATATTTTGAAAACAATGAGACACGTTAAGAAGAGGGCCTTGATATTTTGGATTGTAATAATGTCGAATGGATTTGTTTATGTAACAAAACCTCTAATTATTCCCGGCCGCCATTTGCCTGAAGACGAATTCATTTTACTTGGTGAGCTACTTAAAAACTAATTATTTGAACAATTTTTTTTATATCAAAATATTTTTTTTTACCTTCACGTTATATCCCGCAAATAGCAGGGCCTACCCTGCTTCTATACAATAGATTAGGGATTACACTCAAAAAAACTACTCGGGAAATAAGAGCACAAAAAGCGTTGTGTTCTTATTTGATTTTAATATGGTCCAACCATATGTGCGGAATGTGCGGATGTGCTAAAATGCCTTATTGTGGTTTATAAAATCAATATTAAACAATTAAATACAAAAATTTCATCATTTGGCCAATATTTGCGACTACGAATATTGGTTAGTCTAGACTAAAATATACATGGAGTGGTTGTTTTAATTTTTATAATGATTTTATAGGTTTCCCACTGACCTATTTGTCTGTGCACAATGAATATGCGCTGTCGCCCAAAAAATTAATATGGAATATTAAAACTTAATATGTATAGGCGTGGCAGAGGGAATCTAGGAGCCTAGTGTTAAGACACTTCGTTCCCTATTAAGGCATTTCCGTTCTTCATTTTCCACCAAGTTCTTGAGTTATGGCGTGTTAAGTGGCAGAATTTGACGCCGCGCTTTTCTCGTTAGTCGTTTCAGAACGAGGAAGTAAAAATATTAAATCTTTCATTTTTGCTTGTACCTCTGCGCCACGATAGCCTTCGCGATCCAGCAACCGTACGTGAGTAAGCCGCAACCCATTGATATTAAAATGTATGATAGTTAAGATTTTTTTAATAATAAATGTTTTTATTGTCTTGTCAACCCATTGTCAAAAAAGCGACTCCATGACTTTTATGTTTTATTTTATATCAAGGAATTTAACCCTCTAACAACTGACGTGGCTTGATTTTTACAATTATACTGACGTACGATCATTTTCTATTTTTCGATTATGATGAGAAGAGAAAGGCTTCATTAGGTTTTGACTATTTTTTTACAACCAAAATTTATCTTAATATGAGTATAAATATATATAATTTAAGTAAATAAAATAAACACAGTATGTAAACATTTTACTGAGATGGTAGTCTAGTATCTTAACGCTGACGTGATAGTCTCGTGGACACTTTTCTGATGATCTATCACATTGACACTATATACGCGTAAGCTCGTTACAAAAAGGTACTGATAGGGGCGGTGCTTAAATTTAAAAATGAGTAGTAATAAACCGATTTTTTAATTTTGCAGTGTCTATAGTAATACCACATCAGTCGTATAGGGTTAAAAACAGTTGAAAGATTTATTTTTGTGTCATTAATATCGCGGTGTAAATTGTTTAATATCCATTACGCGTTAGTCGAAACTAAACAAACCTTATAACAGTGCGTTATCGCAATGTTATAAGGTTTGATTTTATTGAATTTATCTATTATGTCATAAGACTGTGTGTGCAATAATATTTTGAATTTTTGTTTATATTGACAGTTGTCATATTTTTGAAGCGTATTTTTATGCAATATCTTCTCAAGTGTATAGTTGATCAAAGGTACCCTGCTCTGTCTACATAGAGAACACTAGGTTCTCTATTCTATTATATCTTACAGGATCATGAAGTCATTTCTTTCCAATACATTTGGGTTTGACATTGCGGGTTTAGAGCCCAAACTCAACCCTACACTTTTATTTGTTGTGAGAGTTAGAAAATGAAAACAATTCACTCCCCAAATGAGGATCAAACCCACGACCTTCGCGTTTACAATCAGATGCTGGGCTGTCAAATAAAAAGATACAGCGGCTTCTATTTCCCTTTGGGAAACATAATATACATCTATAATATATTTTTTAGGTCTCAATCCAGTGCATGAAAGTCCTAATTATGAAATAGCTTATCTAGCAACAATCGCTGGCGTTATGATTACAGTTTATTTACCTTCTAACATAACCGCTTTCTTCATTATAATAACCGGCTACACTGAGGCTCAAATGCTAGCGTTGGCTCAAGAAATGTTACTCATATGGGATGACGCCGAAATTTATTATAGAAACTATAAAAATCTGCGACGAAATTATAAAGTTGTAGATAATATTAAAATGAAAAAGCTTATAATTAACAATTTTATAAAGTGTCGTTTGAAAGATGTCATCAAAATTCATACAAATAATTTAAAACTTATAAGCAAAGTGGAATCAGTATTTCGAGGAGCAATGGCTATTGAATTTACATTACTCATAATAAGTTTAACTGCAGTCCTCGTAGGAGGATTAGAAAAAACCTACTTAGAATTACCATTTGGACTGATGCAAGTCGCTATAGATTGCTTTACTGGTCAAAAAGTGATAGATGCTTGTGAATTTTTCGAAAAATCTGTTTATGCCTCTAAATGGGAACATTTTGATAAAAGTAATATGGCGACAGTTCTAGTGATTTTGCAAGCTGCTCAGAAAACAATGAATTTATCTGCTGGTGGAATGATTACTCTAAGCTATCCAAGTCTCATGGCTATATTAAAGTCTATTTATTCAGCGTTCACAACCTTAAGTTCTACTGTGAAATAAATTTGTATGTAAAATTATTGTTTTAATATATTTCTTTTTAAATTATTGTTTTAATATCTTTCTTAATTATTGTTTTAATATATTTCTTTGCAAATCACTAGCTTTATTCAACTTGAGTGTACTAAATGCGAAATTGTTAATATTATTGAGTTCGATCATCTATTCAGGCATCCAGGCATGTACGCTAAACCAATTTCGTAAGTGTTAGTATGTTTATATACATTTTTTGTATACGAAAACGATATTACTTTTTAATTTAAATAAAACGTAGACTGTTCTTAATTTGAAATATATTCGATGAAATATTTATTAGAATTCGTAGTGTAGTTTTTGAGAAATGACTTTTTATGTAACATAATAAAAGTGCCAGAGGTAAATGTGACACAATGTACTTGTGTTAGAGTTATTTAAGGTGCAAATGTGCTATGCTCATGTGTCACTCTTTGTTATGTCAATTTAACACTAGAACAAAGTTACAGGTAAAAAATAGTTTTAATACTAGAAGCGCCCCTAATTTACAAATTGAAAAACCTCCAACACTGCAATTCAAATATGTTTAGTAGGAAGCAGTGGGTGAATATAACCGATAACGTAATTATTTATAGCAATTATCAATCGATTTAATAAACAGGCTATGTTGGACGAATGTGTGTTTATTTTTAGTGTTTACGAGGATGACTGATATTTTTTGAATTGTCACGTAAATTCTTATACTTTGTAGCATTAATAAAGGAGACTATAATTATTATATGTGTATAAATAATGATTTTTGTTTTGTTTCGTTAGATCTGTGTACAAGCAACGTGAAAAATATTATAATAGATTGGTTAAAAAAATTTTTTTTTTTTCTAATTTTTTAATTTATTATTTACTTTGTAGGGAACTATTATTTATATTTATAGTTTATTAAATGTGTTATTTATATATTTCAATATCGTAATTTATTTATTTATCATTTATATACATACGAGTACATAAATACATTTAATGTAATTTATATATTTTGTAACAAGTATTCGTATTTAGTATATTTATATGAAAGCGCTCGCTGCCGTCGATTGAACCGGTGAGGAGTAATATTTACTCCTACCGCCTTGTCGACGGCATATTTAATTATCACAGTCGTTGCTTGCCATTCGATGCGCTTTACATACGTTCCTTTGTTTTATGTAGTGTGTGTGTCTGTCCATTAAAAGAAGTCATATTTATAATGATAACATTAAGTTTTTGCTCTCAAATATGGAAGAGATTGAGGAAATTTGGGCTAGATCACGATGACTTTCTTGTAATTTTGGAAAATGTCAATTCTCTTTTAAGAAATATAACTATTGATATATTCAAAAATAATGAGCGTAAGTATGTATGTATATTCATTTACATTACGTTAAGTTTATTTAATTAGATGACTGCTTATAAGCTTATTATGAATTAATATGAAATAGGCCAGTCGTGGCACAGGAGCACAAAGTGTGACTGCAAAACCGACTGGTTGTGGGTTCGATCCCTACTCGAGGAGATGAAATATTTACTTAAATTTATATTTCCATTTCTTTGTCCTGGTGTCGCGGCAAAATGCCTCCAGAATTCAGCAGAAAGTGGGGAACGGAACGGAGTGTTTTAACACTAGCTTCCCTCTGCCTACCCTGGTGTGTGCGGGAAACAGCGTGCAATATACAACAATCAATAATTCAAAAATTGAGAAAAGTGGAGAACGGTATCTTAGCACTAGGTTTCCTTTACCTTTTTCCCTATATACGAGAAAAACGTGAAGCTAACATCGTAACTAAGAAAACTAACATCGTAGGCCAAAGACTTTTTCTATTTTGTTTTAAATTTTTACAGCAATTTCTTTCATATACTATATTCTTACTATAATCGGGAGCTCTGTTTATTTTTATGTGTACGTGTTCTCGATGGTCTGGCTGGTATGCTTTAACTATGGGAGAACTGGTAACTGGACCGCGGTAGCCGTAGTCTTGTCTTTATTCTCCTGCAGTATCACAAGCTTTACAAAACTCGTCTTCATGAAAATAAATTCGTATGTTTGCAATAATTTTTTATATAATATTATATTATTTTAAAATTTATTTTCGGAAAATTTCAGCTTAATTTTAGTTAATTAATTATGTCTAAATAAAAGAGTCTCTTAAATTTCTGAGACAGTAAATGTTCCCTGTCTCGAAAATTGGAAGGTGCTAGTAAGATCGTAGTCTTAATAAATCAATATAAGGTTATGCTACACACTCATGTATGCTATATGCGTGATAAGACTAGCTTAAGTGAATAAAATGTTATAAGCAATATACAGTTAGATTTTTGATTTACAGAAATGATATAAAAGAAATAATCGCGAAGTTTCTTCAATGTCACGCTCAAGTGATACCTGGAACTAGATTCGCTAACAATATTCGTAATCGTCTAAGAGTAGTGAAAAGGCGCGCCACCAGTATTTGGTTATTTGGAGTTATCAACGGTGGTATATACGTGATAATACCATTTTTGACAACTGGGCGACATTTTACTACGGATATATACTTTATTTATGGTATAAGCAATAGAGAGTTATATTTTAGAGTCATTTCTCAATTTCTTTGTATGTAAATTGTAATTTAATTTAAATTTATTTAAGCTGATTCCCAATGCTTTAATATTTATATACATTTATTCATAATATTTATCTAACACATATTTATAATTTTTGATGATTTTTTAGGTTTAGTCCCGATGTTTGAGTCACCTAATTTTGAAATAGCAACAATTGTGAATATAATAAGTATTGCTTTTGGTATATATACTCTGGTGACTGTAGCAGCATACGTACTAGTAACAGTCGGTTATATAGAATCTCGAATGTATGCCTTGAGTGAAGAACTTAAAGTCGTTTGGGATGATAGTCTAAACTTCTATAATGTAATAAAACACAATTTGCGTGACAAAATAAATGCTGTTGATAACAAAAGAAAATTAATGAATCTTTTCATAAGTGTTCGTTTGAGAGACATTATTAAGCTTCATATAGCTAATATTAATCTCTTGCATGAATTAGATAAGGAATTGAGAACAACTTTGGCTTTAGAATTCACTTTCATAGCATTTTCAATAACAGCTGAACTTCTAGGTGACTTGGAGAACACGTATCTACAGTTGCCATATACAATATTGCAAATATTCATGGATTGCCTCGCTGGGCAACGTTTAATAGATACTTCTAAAAATTTCGAAACGTCACTGTACAATTGTAAATGGGAGAATTTTAGCATTGAAAATCGAAAAACAGTTCTACTCATGTTGAGAGTATCACAGAGGACCTTGGTGTTGTCAGCTGGAGGTGTAGCGGAATTGGGCTTTCCTTGTATGATGATGATACTAAGAACCACTCATTCCGCATATACTACATTAAAATCTACCTTGAAATAAAATAATTTGATATTATATTATTTTGTTTATTCTATCATAGGTATCTAGTATTTTATGTAATGGATTTACATGTATTTTATGTATTGGAACAAAATCACAATAGGTTAGATTCGTGAAAGTTACCATTAAACACTTTTTTTAGCTTCATGCCGTATCCCGCATATAGAAGGGTAGGCAAAGGGAACTTGGAAATATAGTGTTATATAAATATAGACAATCTGTTTCCATTGACACACATCCGTTCCCCAATTTTTCAAAAGACAAAGCATTGACAAAAAACACTTTTTGTTCCTTATAAAAAAATATTACTAATTAATAAATATTACTAACTAAAGCAAAACTGCAGTATATAAAATCAAATCAGCTTCACGCTGTATCCCGCATACAGCAGGGTAGGCAGAGGGAACTTAGTGTTGAGACACTCCGTTCCCCACTTTTGCCGAATTCTGGAGGCATTGCGTGTTGAGTAGCAGAAAATAAAAAACGGAAATATAGATTTAAGTAAATATTTCATCTCCTCGAGTGGGGATCGAACCCACAACCAGTCGGTTTTACAGTCACACTTTGTGCCCCTGCGCCACGACTGGCAGTATATGAATATGTACTAATTAATTTATATATAGAAACGAACATTCGAATCGATTGTATTATTCATAAACGACTGAGACGGACGATGTACCGATCAAATAATGTACTATTTACTATAGTACATTATTAGATAATTTTATAAGCTATATTTCCTTTGCCATGTCTAACAGTCATCGTTTCAATAACATAAAGCATTTATAGAGGTTATTATTAGGTTACAAATAAGATTTATTAAAGTACCATTTTGCACTTATTAAAAGACATACTCCAAAAATAGTCATATTCTTTTAAATACATCATGATTTAGTAATAATTTTGTTGGGGTAAATATAATTAAATACGGGGAGTGTGCCCATCGATAAAAGGTTCTAACCACTAGACACAATACGAGTCAAAGCATTATTCAATAAATATATAAAAAAAGTGTTCAGGAAATCAGTTACATATTTCATTTCCCAGTGGGAATCGAACCCACAATCTGTCGCATTAATAGTCACTCGTTTGTGCTCCTGCGTTACGAATGGCTTCTTGTATCATCTAGTTACTCATTATGTAAGATAAAACTACTTAGTTTATATTAGAGCGCAGTTTATAATAGCATAAAATTCGAAAAATTACAAAGATCATTGTTTTATCGTCTAACCTGTAAGTTATACATTTTATGGGTAGTTGTCGACCTTGCCTTGGTAGCTGATACGTTCGTGGTTCAAAATAGATTTTTCTTTGAGAAGAGTTACACATGTTTGTTGTTAATGTGAGTATTATTTATTTTTGTTTTATATTGAACAAATATTTACATATATAAAGAAATATTTATATTTATAAGTCCAAGATCCCAGGGCCCCCAGACCTGCGTCATTTTAGCTAAACTGAAATTTTGAGAATTATTAGTCGTATCTCGGATATGTATTTAAGACAATATGCTCACTTACTAACTTGAAAGTGGGGTCCTTTTAGAGGTAGCAACAAATAAATGTACATCTCTGTTTGGGAAGATGATTGAGCCTTCGGATTAGTCTGAGTGCTTATCAGGGGTCTTGAAATAGTCCGTAAATAATAAATGTAAAATTAAAGCTTCTTAGTATAACGTAGTTTGCCCGAATTATACACAACCTTCAGGACATTTGGCAGAAGTAAAGGCCCACGTAAACTGTCTTTCAATAATAAATATATATTTTTTACATTATTCTTAAAAACATTTTTAAATGTGAGCGTGTCTACATTAAGGTAGGTGAGCATGTGCCTTAGTTGGCGCTATCTCTGAAAGGGCCCCACTTTCAAGTTAGTAAATACGTACATATACAGTTTTAAGTACATGTTAGACTAATAATCCTTAAAAAATCAGCTTTACTAACATGACGGGGGGCCCAGTCTACTACTTTTGTATACTGTTTAAGTGCATGATCAATCTACTAACATATATAATAAATAATAGTACAAAAGAGTTGATGTGTTGTTCGACGAAACGAAAATAGTTTTAAAATATGATATAATTATCTTTTCCTCTAGATTTTTTTGCTTTTATAATATTGAATACAATAACTATTAAAAAGTAAGTGAAATAGAAAAGCTCTAAGCCTGATTTTTGAGTTTTATTATATTCATATAGAAAGTATTAATTATAATAATTAGTTTTCTTCACGCTACATCTCCCACAAAGCATGGGGTGGCATGGGGAGGAGATCATTTCCTCGAGTGGAAAGGGAACTCACATCTGATAGCTATTTTTTACTTATTTGTATATTATATGTTCATATTAGGTAGTTTATGGATCTTAATGTCTTAAATTCTCGCTTTACAAACCCGAATATAAACATAAATGCCCACATAAAAACACAAACACTTGCTTCTTTATCTCAAAATTTCCTACCAGACTCAACTTCCTTTTCATTTAAAACTGTATCAGAAGAGGAAGTCAAGAAGTGTGTCCAGTCCATCTCCACTAAAGCCATTGGAAGTGACAATCTCAGTCTCGAGATGATTCTTCCCGTGTTGGATGTCATTGCACCAGTGGTCACCCACATTATCAATTTTTCACTGTCCTGTAATGTTTTTCCTTCACAGTGGAAGAATGCTTATGTCATTCCATTGCCTAAAACCTCGAATCCTACCGCCATCACTGATTATCGTCCTATATCCATTCTACCTATCCTATCCAAAGTCCTTGAAACCATTGTTCATAATCAACTCTACTCCTTTCTCTCCTCAAACAATCTACTATGTCCCTATCAGTCCGGTTTCCGATCCTTCCACAGCACAGTTGGAGCACTGCTGAATATTTCGGAGGACATTCGGTGTGCCTTGGATAACACCAAGCTCACTGTAATGGTATTACTGGATTTCAGCAATGCTTTTAACTCTGTTGATTTTGACATACTTCTCGCTACTCTTCGCGCAGTTAACATTCCTTCCACAGTTTTAAACTGGTTTCACTCTTATCTCTTGGGTCGCCGACAATGTGTGAAAGCCAATGACAATACATCGTCTTGGCTTGATCTCACTGCTGGTGTCCCACAAGGCGGCGTTCTTTCTCCACTTTTGTTTTCGATTTTTATTAACAATATCTCTAAAGTAATTTCTTCTCCTTACCACCTGTATGCCGATGATTTGCAGTTGTATCGACATGGATATTTGCATGAATTGCCTGAGACCATCGCATTTATAAATAAAGATCTTGCTGCGATTCAAGAGTGGGCTAAATTTTTTGGACTATCTGTTAACCCAAAAAAATCGCAAGCAATTATTATCAGCAGTAGCAGACTTGGATCTAAAATTAGTTGGAACTCAGTACCTTCTATACTGTACTCTGGATTTCAAATCCCATATTACGACAGAGTTAGGAATCTGGGTTTAATTTTCGACAGCAATATGACTTGGGCACCCCATATTAATGATCTTAGTAAACGTATGCATTTCTCTTATCATTCTCTAAAGCGTCTCCAATACTTCCTCCCTCATAAAACAAAAATTATGCTGGCGCAATCTCTTCTACTGCCAATTCTTGACTACGCCGACGTCTGCTATTTGGATGTGACCGAGGAGCTACTCAACAAGCTAGAGCGTCTTCAAAATCTCGCCATACGCTTCATTTATGGTCTTCGTAAGTATGATCACGTTTCCCAATTTCGAGCTCAGCTTGATTGGCTCCCNCCTTCTATTATATAATATTTTACTTTAAAACATAAGGCAAACCACGCATTTTATCGTCTGTTCTCCTTCAAACGGAATCGGAATAAAATATTTCAAATGATGGCAACCTTTGCTTGCGGCAGTTATATTCCAGGCAACCATGTGTTCTAGAGATGAGAAAAAAATAAGCTTTAATTTGATATATAATTCATTAAAAAAACACATGAGTTCAAATATTAACATTAAGTGACCTGTTTAAACCAGGGAACCCTGCGGCAGACTGAGAGCTGGCAACCAATGTTTTTCCAATTCCTTATGCAATTTTCTTTCAAATGATGTGCGCATTCACATAAAAAACATATGAGTGCAGTTTTCTCCAAAAACGAGTTACGAAAAATATTAATTAAAGGTGACTGTGGCAGGATTCTTTTAGGCGACACAAGTGTAACCTATTCTACTATCATGTATCATTCTTAAATATAAGTTACATTAGAATTACTTATCCCTACACTTTTAAGCAATGGGATCTTAGGCCATGTGTACCACACCATCTTGTGGTCGCTATGGACGTACCAGCCTGACGCTGTTGCATTCGTGTATTAAAGAAGCCAGAGTGATTAATGAATTCATACAATTAGTGGTACCTACGTTGCAAAGCAAGATACCGAATATTTATAATTTAATGTGGACTGTACTATTATCTTTGCTTATTATCGAGTTTAATAATTTTATAATTTAATAATTATTAATATTTTTAGTATATCAATAATAAGAAAAACAGTTATTGACAAATTTTATGTATTGAAGTATGTATGCGTAACGTGTCATTACTTGTTGTGAGGTAGTTTTTTATTTTTGTAATATTATTATTATTCTTTTATTTTTTTCCAGTTATTGTAATATTTTTTTTCACTTCCTATTCTCTAGTTATTTTTAAAATCTTATAATCGGCATTAAATATTAAATTTTATTAAACTACAATGAAAATAAATATCGTTCTCATAAAAAACGTGATTCGACGTATTTATTCAGATAGTAGCATTCAGATTATGGTCGACGGTCTCGCAGTTCGAAGCAGATTCGATCTTCTTCAAAATACAGTAAGTCTAGACGAGATCACCAAAGTCAGTCCCAAACGACGCACGTATATGATAGTAATGTTCAAAGAAACACAAATTGTAATGATTAGCACTCTCTGCTATTTACGTGGGCATACTTTGAGGCGATGTTATACGTTAGCATATATTGAGCCGATGTATACGGGGGTGCTAATGTGTAGCTGATGGTATCCGTGGTCAAATGTTGAGCTGACAAGATACGCAGGCTTATGTTAGATGTCTTAAGTTTGAACTGACAATAATGTGAATAAGTGAATTTATGATTTCTGTGGACATTAAATCAATGCAAGTCGATGCACTCAGAATCGTATATAACTTGGAAATTAAACCGTTATCATATATAAATAGAACATATGCTAAATGATGTTAAATTTGAGTAAAATCTGTTGTATAATTCCTTTTTATTTTCAATTTATAATTTCACTATTATTGTTTCTTTTATGGATTTTTACAAGTGGCATTCCCACCGGTATGATTTAAAAAAAATCACTTTTGTATCGAACGTTGAACATCTAACATTAATAAAGTATTACGTGTTAGATAATTTGTGACTATTATTTCACTTTAAAACTATTTAACTCACGTTGCATCAGTAAAGTATCAGTGTTCAATAAATTCATCTTTGGCATTTATTTATTTTGTCTAACTACAATAATTTCTACAATAAAATAGCTATATAACTACTATGTTAATTTCAGATGTACATTGTTATATTAGTTATTTTGTTGGCTATCCACCTTCTTTTATGGGGCTCATTTTGGAAGGCACGATGTAACTTCAAGAACTTGCCTTCTTATTCTCAGTTACCGTTTTTGGGTTCCTTACATTGGTTCATTGGAGGCGGCACAAGTAAGATATGTGTTTTTATACACTTATTTATTTTTTTGTGTAGATAAGTTCAATATAATCACTCCAACGAGTAGGGCCACAATAACGATTGAAGCCTAACCGTCGTGTTAACTGTCAGACGCTGTTCCACTGCGTCACCGTGGTCTGAATGACAAAATAAAACAAAAAAGAATCGCAAAAAATACTATTAGTTCCCTACATACATTCCACACCAAACAATGTCTTTAGTATTATGAAAAATTGACATAACACTACTATTAGCTAAGATATTAATAAACTTTTAAATTATTTTTCATTGACCTAGTGATACATAGTCGACTGAAAGAGATGTCCAAAATAATGGATGAGACGTGTATGCCGTTCATTGTTTGGATTGGTCCGAGACCTTTGATGTGTAAGTAGCTGTTGAACATTTAATCATTTAATATTTATGGTTAATAAACCATGTAACAGTTTTAATCTCTATATATAAGTATATAAAAGTAAAGTTACTGAGTGACTGATGGACAACGCGTAACCGGCTTGACTACCGGACTTTGAATGTTGAAATTTGTAGGTAAGTTAGGGGGTGCAGGGGAGGATTTTTCGAAATTCCTGCGGAAAAGGAGAAGAATTTTCCATTCTGCATACTATATAGGTATGTAGATTCTTCTGTCACTTGTCAAGTATGTACACTCAAGCTACCATTAACGACTTGTAGCTCCGTCTTCACGAACTGCCTTTTTCTTTTGTGTTTCTCTGTTTTGATTTACTCTCTTTTGTGTTGTTTGATTTGAGACATTAAAGTTTGTAGGAGTGAGTAGAAAGTATCTCAAATATACACGACTAATCTACTTAAAGAGTACCATTTGACATGTTTAGGAAAACCTTACGCAAGATCTAATTATAGTAACTTTTTATTTATATACATTTATACAAACTTTTCAGTGGTAAGCGATCCTGAAGACGTAAAGACAATCACTAATAATTTTTTGGAGAAGCCCTACCTATATGATTTTTTGCATGACTGGCTCGGAAAAGGCCTTGTTGTTGCACCAGGTAACAGAAATGATACAATGTTGTTTTTTAGCTTTACAGCATATCCCGTATATAGTTCCTATTAATCTGTCGAAGCCTGAATTGAGTGGCGAAATTCAACGCCGCACTTTTGCCTCGTAACCAGAGTAGCACAATGAAAATATTAAATATTTTATATACCTCGAGTGTGAATGGAACTACGACAGACCTGTAACACTTAATAATTTTAACTTAAACATAATATTTAGTAAAACACATAGCCTAATAAAGACTGTTACAAAAATATTTTATAGGATTTCCTCCGAATCCGAATTAGTTGCATGTATTCTGGTACAATGCATATGCCCAAAACATTTTTTTAAGATTAGACTTTTAAAAATTGATGTAATTCCTACCCGAATTATTTTCGTTTTCTTACTGCCTTGGTTACAAAACAAAATGTGGCGCTGAGTCCCAGCACACCACATTCATTGTCTAGACATCTGTTCACTCTGCCTATCCTGCTACGTGAAGGATACAGCGTGAAGTTAAAAAAAATATTATGATACATTATTATTTTAACTCATCCAGGTGAAATTTGGAAACGTAATATAAAACTTATAATTGGCACATTTTCTGGAACAATGATTGGCGGTTTCCAAGAAGTATTTAATATAAAAGCAAAAGAATTAGTGTTGAAATTGAAAGGAAAAACCGATAAAAAACCATTCGATGTGATGCCTTATTTGGCCAACACTACATTAGCTGCTATCTGTGGTGAGTAAAGAAGTGATAGCGTACAATTTTTTGTGGGCTTTACAGCATTTAATTATTGAATGTTTTATGGTGGAGTGGAGTGGATCTCAACACGCATTGACTCCAAAAAATTTACTGAAAGTAGGGCATGGAAGTGTTTTTATGAATAATGGAATGTCTTAACATTAAGATTAAGGGCAGAGCGAGTGATTATAAATGCAACAGTTGAAGTATTTCCATTTCTTCATTCTGATAATAAGTAAAGAATTGAATTTCCCTACAAAACATGCAATGCCTTGATTTCGACTTCAACGACTACCTTGTTAGATGCAACATAAACCGAAATCGTTAAATACAGTGCAAAGCGGAGTAAGTTGAGCAAGAAAGCAGATCCTGGCAACTTACGCCACCAAGAAGAGGAATTGTGAAGCTAAAAAATATTTCTTCTTTTCAGAGACTGGTTTAGGAGTAAGTTATAAGTCAGACAGTAAGGAATCAGAGCAATACTATGAAGCATTTAAAGGTGCACTGGAACTTTTGGTGAAACGAGGATTGAACTTGTTCTACCATATTGATTTTATTTACAAATTTTCTTCAGATCACGACAAATTTATTAAAAATATTTCAATAATGCACAATGTGTCCAATGTTGTAAGTTTTTATGGATAATTATTTTTTCTTGTGACGACGTGTGAATGGGAAATAATTGATATATTTATATATCGATGGCTCCTAAGTATAAGGGCCAAAGTGCAAAATCACAACTTTACAGGAGAGGTTTCCAAAGTTTAAATTTGCTATAATTTTATGTTGGTACATCCGAAGAAAACAAAACTTTGCTTATCAGCTAAGACAACTATTCTCTTTATATATACCGTAGTATTTTATTGATATTTATCCTAGTATTTTTTTACTGCACAATGGCCTTTATACGTTAATTTTTGTTATATTTATTCTTCTCTAAAAACTCTCTAAAAAGGCCAATGTACCACATTGGCTGTTTTACGCGTATTATGCTAAGTAGCAGAATATAATATTTTTTTCGTATTTTACATATAAAATTGATTAATAATGAGACTAAGGTAACAACTGATTATTACGAATGACAGTAAGTTAGGTATTGTGGTAACTATGTCACATAGAGACTTATACGTTATACGATTTCGTAACATGATAACTGAGTTTTCAGTTAGACCCTTTAAGTAATAGAAAAAAGTCGCGCTTGCATATTGTTTTAAAGAATAATTAGCTCCAAAAATATTATTAAACCCTCTACATGAATATATTGTATTTCTTAAAGAAAAGCTTAATTGAATGTTGAATTTTACTAAGATCTAACTATTCAATTTAGTAAAAATAGCTTTAATACGACGTGGACAGGCAAAAAATAAAATCTGTATGTCTTTATTTGACACGATATAAGTAGAGGCGATTCAAGTTTCTTTTTTAACTGTTGTTATAATCCGGTGGTATAATAATTTTTGACATAAATGGCACAAGTCCTTCTTCTTACAAAATTTTATCGGTAACACCTGCTTATAATATAGCAATAACCATTTCAACAATTTGTCTTCTTGTTCGTACTGGTTGATCAAAAACTTTAATGTGACTTTCAATACAAATCTTTTTATATTATAAAACGTAAATGTTTTATATTAGGTCCATCTATAATTTTCAACTGATAGGAAAACAAAACAAACATACAAATACATATCCCGCTGAGTTTTTAGTCGGATTAAACCGGGAATTTCCATTTTTAATTAAAGCAGAATCTCTTTGATGACATAAATTATAAATCTAATTGTAGTGTAGGTAGTAGCTATAAAGACTCCGTTTTGTTTAAGATCATCGAATCAAGAAGCTATATTTTGAAGTTCTCTAAATGGTGGCACACAAGGTGGCCTTCATTTAGAGTATAGCCTGTCTTAAGAAAATAATGTTTTTATTTATATTAAGATAAGATGTTTATCGCTTACATTAATAAAATCTTGCTTCGATTTTGGCCACTACAGGTAATCGTTGGATCAAAATTTGAAATCGTCACACCATTCAGTTTTTTGTTTAATTCTATCGCTGGCTATTTCGTTTGATTTTGAACTAGATTAGACTATTATAGATTTACTGATTGCAGTATATATTATTTTTGGCCCACAGCTAATGATATTAATAAATATCTTCTTGCATCCAGTAGTCTGTATATTGATGGTATTATAGATAAGAAGCAAATTATACATGTCTATTATAATATGATACACATAATATACATGAATAAATTGTTTCGTGTAAAATAGTTACTACATATAATTTTTATAATTACCTCATATTTTTCATTTTTTCTCAGCTGTATGTTGCATTCCGTATTAAGCAGGATAGGGAGCTTAGTGCTAGGGCACGCTGCTCTCCACTTTCCGCTTGTGTAGGCATTATGCGTTGAGTGGTGGAACTCAACACTGCAATTTTCCTCGGGCGAAGAAGTGAATATATTTTATTTCCTCGGAGGAGAATAGAACCCAAACCTGTCGCATTCATAGACACATGCTTATGCTTCATCCCAAGACACAGTTATCAATAAATCCATACTGCTTAGAATCATGACCAACGATCTAAAAGTTATGAAGTGTATCACGCCTCGTGTCTTCATCAACTTATACAAATACAATATATTTTATGTAAATGAGCTCTAACAATTTACCAAAATTGTTCCTATTTCTTATTACATATATGCTTTCTCTGTATTTTTAAGTCTTATTAGTTTTGAATCTATTCATTCATCCAATGTCACGTTTCTTGGTTACTTTTTTTCCTGGAACTTGACGCAGTATTATTAGAAATAAGCATGTTAATAGATTAATTTTCTGATGTGTAATTTTGATTGTCTAGTAGAGTCACTCCAAAATCTTTAATCAAAGTTAACATGCAATTATCAAGCTTATTACTCGCTTTAAATAGCAAAGGGGACAGTAAAAAATTTATAGTACATAATCTGGGCAATTATTAATTAAAAGTAACGCCCAAATAACTCAAAAGTGAAAAATATTTAAGAGCCTAAGTGTATTTTTTCTCAATAAAACACGTTTATGGGCCAATTTACCACTTTGGCCGTTCTATCTCATAATTTGTGAAAAAGAGACGTTTTTTGTTATCTATCTAATGACGAACGTAATAAAAACGATACTAAGCTTTTGCAGTCAACACAGCTCAATCATTGCTCTGTTTAGCGTATAAGTATCAAACTGGCTGTTTGCGTCCCAAAAATAAACAAATGTGTAGAAATTCCCCGCGTAGAAGTCTCAAATGACTATTTGGCCCTTGTACGTTTAAATGAGTGTCACATAGGCCGTTATATTCTAACAAAAAGTCCTGTTTGTATGCA
This sequence comes from Heliconius hermathena, assembly GCA_013403705.1. Taxonomy (NCBI): domain Eukaryota; kingdom Metazoa; phylum Arthropoda; class Insecta; order Lepidoptera; family Nymphalidae; genus Heliconius; species Heliconius hermathena. Next base: position 331,869 of record JAAIXJ010000431.1, on the reverse strand, counting down.
AAAATTTCTATTTTTAATAGCTGACCTGATAAATTATATCGATAGAATGCGTTTGGCATAAAAAAGTCAAAATTGCCTAATTGTTAGTTTGGCCCATATACATAGGACCCATCGACATAGCAGAAGCCAAACTAGCAGGCGCTCTATAAAATCCGCAGAAAGTAGTTTTACACAATTTTCATAGGGTACGGGAACTTAGTATTTCTTTGTCTTCACCACTTTTCACCGAATTTTCGAAGCTACCAGAGCGAGGAAATGAAATAAAAACATTATTCCTGTGAGTGGAGAACGAGCCCAAAGCTTAACGGCTATATATATATAGTGTTTTCGTTCGTTCACCGTCTCACGCTGTCCAATTGCGCCACGACGGCCTCAATTTTGTCTTGATTATTCAGAAAAATCCTAGATATAAACTATTGGTTTTTTATTTTGAAAATATATTTCATAGGTTGTCAATCAGAAGATGTTTGAACGAGAAAAAATACGTAGAAGCATATTTATTGAAAATCAAAAAGTGGAAGGTAAATATTGGGATACGCCGAATACCTAACTATTACTTATATATCACAGTATTTTTACTATGACTTGCAATTCTTATATTATGAATATTGTTCATAATGAATTTGTAGGGAACTAATATATATTATAAAAGAAAATACTTAAAAATTTTGATATTGAATAAAAGTTTATTTAATATGTGTCATTTATATATTTCAATATTATAATTTATTTATTTATCATTTATATACATACCTACATTTAATAGGGTTTATATATTTTAGAAATTCTTCCCAATTCCAAATTCGCCTTAATATATTTTATGTATTATATGTTCTTGTCAATTTGCTATTTAATAATGTTATTTTGCACAAAAATAATACCTAATTAAGTTTGTAGCTTTACACAGGACAACCGTGAGAAGCATTCTTTTAAGGTATATATATATATATATATATATATATATATATATATATATATATATANATATATATATATATATATATATATATATATATATATATATATACCTTAAAAGAAACTTAAAATTGTATAATAAATTATTTTTTATCAAAAAAATAACCGACTTCAAACAATAAACTAAAAAGTAATAAATAAATTTAGTTAACATAAAGTAAATCGTACTTTGATTTTGTTAAAAAAAAATAATTGAAGAAAAATTTTATAATTTTGAAGTCGATGTCGAACTAATGCTACAGCAACTTTACTACAATATCAAATTACGACTGTTTGTTTTACTTGGCAGCTAAAAAATAATTAATTTATTTAATTAATAACTGCCACACAGTTTATAACTAATGCGGTTATTATCGTTAGGATTTTTTTTTGTAATTTTGATATGAATAAATTGTTATGAGTTTTTTGTCGGCTCTTCTCAGCAGAACTGCCTTCCGAACCGGTGGTTGCTTTTTTTTGTTTATATGTTCATTCGACGATTCAAAAGTGCTTATAAGAGTCTATTTGAATAAAGAATATTTTGAATTTGAATTATTATTAATTGTTATTAATTATTATTATAGTTATTTAGTTGAATAGAATAAATAAAATTATTAATTCCGCGAGAATTTAAATCTCGTTATGTTCAAACCTTAAACAATTAATTTTAATATTTTAACAAGTCTAACTATCAAGAAAAATATCTTTGTAATCAATATCTGCTAATATTGTAACAGGTAAAAACAAAAATTTTAAAACTGTACTGGACCTTTTATTGGACTTACAAGAAATAGATCCTAGCATGGATGAATTGCAGATTAGATCAGAAGTCCATACGATAATTTTGGGCGGACAAGAGACTGTTGCGTTGACACTCGCTTATGCTTTATTGATGTTAGGATGTCACCCTGACATACAAGACAAATTATTTAACGAGTAAGTTAAAAATAAATTATCTTTAATTTGTTATCATTGTAATTTTGCAATTAAAAACTAAGTTAACTAATATAAAAGGCTATCCTATACTGTCTTCCCTGCTATGTGCAAAATTGAGTGTAAACTTTAAAACAAAAAGAAAAAGAGATGTGAAAGTATTATTTTTATATATAATACGGCAGTAAGTTTCAATAGTACGCACTAGTTTGGAAAAAAGTAGACATTTGAATAAATTTTAGACAAGTCGTGCGACTCAAACAATTCCAAAGATTAACCCTCTGCGACGACGTGGCTTTATTTTTACACGAGACACCTTTTCAATACTTTTAAAGAATTAACTTATGCAGCTATTTTATTTATATGGTATATTTTTTATGTTAAATTTATTTTAAATAAAGAAAACAATGTGTGTTTCGAAATAAAACGGTGTTTACTGACTTTACATAAATCACTGTAAGAATATCTTCTTTCTTAATAACACAGAAAAATTAAAAAAAATATTATATTAATTTTATTTATTAAACATAAACATTACATATTAGAAAAATTGACTATTACCTTTAGTAGTCTAGAGAAAATGAAATAAATTTAATGGTTGAATGTAAAATTAGACAGTCTCAAAATTACATCTATTTTTGACCATATAGAAACAATAATAAGTTTCGGTTTTTATTTATTTTTTTCGGACAAATAGGACACACTTCTTTGTCATTTTTTTGAATATACCCACCTATTAGTAGTGAAGGGAGGATGATCTTCCCTGTAATCTGCCTAGTGATAGCTTTTCTTGCTATATTCAAGATAAAAAGATTTCTAGGTATTCTATTAAAATTTGCCTTTTATTGTATTTTCAGAATAAATCAAGTATTCGGAGATAGGTCCAATATTCTTAAGGAGGATCTATGTCGTCTCGTATATTGTGAGGCTGTGATTCAAGAGACACTCCGATTGTTCCCGCCTATACCAGTCGTCACCAGACATGCAGATCGTGATTTGCCAATTAGTATGTATTATAAAAAAAACAAAAAAGTTTATTGACGCTTAAACGTTTAACAGCGCCAATTGGATTGGATTCATATGATTAAAAAGCGTAAAATTTTGTTATATGTGGAAATACTGCTCTATATTAGTATTTGATACGTCAAAGTAAAATAGAATATTATTTCATACAATTTTTGACTATGCAATTTCCTATATTTTTAGTCCGGTCAAATTAAACTAGAAATATGAGTATGTAATATTTTTGTATAAAGAGCCACTGTATATACGGGAATGATGGGAAATTTTAAAATATTGTTTTTTCCTATGTTTTTAACAATTTTACTAATTTTCAGCTGGACGGGATGTATCTTGCAATATCTATATTGACCGGACTATTTATATGAGTTTGTTTATAGTATATTTTTTATCATGCTGTATTCCACACTTAGTAGGCACAACCACTCTTACGCCGAATTATGGAAGCAATGCGTACTCATATAAATATTTATCTCATTTCAGAATCATGTATAATTCCTAAGGGCACATTGTGTTCTCTATCTTTATGGGGTGCCGGTAGATCTAGGCGTGCTTGGGGAGAGGACGCTGATGAGTTTGTACCTGAACGTTGGCTTCAGCCTCAATCAATCAGCAATCCTGCTTTTATGCCATTCAGTGTTGGGAGACGCGCCTGTATTGGTATGCAATAGATTTTGTTAAATATAGATATTTAATATGCCTTTAACAAGATAAGCACTTTATTCAATTTTGTCGAGGCCAGTCGTGGCGCAGCGGCACGAAGTGTGACTGTANTGAGTTCTGCCACTCATTACGCAATGCCTCCAGAATTCGGCAGAAAGTGGGGAACGGAGTGTCTTAACACTAGGTTACCTCTGCCTACCCTGCTGTGTGCGGGATACAGTGTGAAGCTGATGATGATGAATTGAATTTTGTATTATCATTGGTCATTGCATAATATTCGGCCTTGGTTTTGGTTTAGCCATCAACGATCTCTTTTTAGAAAAATTTTGCCCCCTCGTTTTATTATCAATAACGTACTGATTTTTCAACAGGTAAAAGATACGCAATGGCGATCCTTAAGACCCTTCTAGCCCATTGCGTAAAAGACTTAGTATTCGAATCAGAAGCTCATAAATTGGAGTTTCAAATGGACATTGGCTTGAGACCGATAAGAGGAAATCTTTTACAAGTGTATTTAAGAACATGACATTAATAGAAACTAAACTGATTAGAATATAATTTATCTATGGACTTATATAAAATTCTTCCATTACTGAGTGACTATATTAATGAGTGACAAAATAAACATAAGTATAGTGGTGCTAGTTGACAATTTATGTGATATTTGGTTAATGGTTAAATAAAAGAAAATAATCCTTTCAGTTGTTTAATTTGTGTGATTTAAATTGTGGGGTACGATTTGTGTGATAGGAAAATTTTAATAAATACTACATTTAGTAATAAATAGTTTACATAATTTTTAAACATTTTTAAAGTGTTATTCCACACTTAGGAAAGAAAAATACTTATTTAGAAAACGTACGTATGGCTTAGTAGTCAGAGCGCCCGGTCGGTTTCCAGGAGGCGCGGGTTCGAGTCCCGCTACGTTCAAATTTTTATACGTTTTCTAAATAAGTATAGTTTACATAAATGTATTTATACTAATTTATGTAAATAATACTCTTCCAATATAAATAATCAAAGTGTTTTGTGTACTAAAAATTACGAGATTTTTCACTGTTTCTAATAAAATCATAATATACTGTGAGATACTAAAGAAAGTTCAATTGAAAATATCTTTTACATATCATGACTTTTGTAGTCTTCTAATCTTACTTATTACTTAATATTAATTTTTTATACGTTTTCTACGTATAAAAAATTAAACGTAGCGGGACTCGAACCCCCGCCTCCTGGTAACCGACCAGGCGCTCTGACCACTAAGCCATACGTTCTCACCGAGCTACGTCGAATTTTTTATACGCTTGTTACAACTTATTTATGGTGTTAGCATCTCTTTTTATTTTATTTTTTAATAAAAGTTATTGTAAAGACAAGGAACTAATAATTTAAACTAATGAACGAATACATTTTTATTTCATTTTTAAAGAAAATATCTCATGAATGTGGCGAATATGTTCGATTTCCAAACCGAGGGGATTTATTAGAAATATACTTTTGTGTAAAACCTGGGAGATTGACGTATAAATAAAATTAAAGTGTCTGTTAGTGATTTCAAAATTATTACACAATACTAAAGTAAACATCTTTAAATTGTTTGTCTGTCTGTCTTTTTGTTTGTCCGAGCTTATCTCCGGAACAGCTAAGCCAATTTTTATGAGACTTTAAAGTAAAAATTATAATAAATGTGAAAATGATGACGTATCAAGTAAAAAAATCAACTGCACTCCGCATACAGTAGAGGGAACCTAGTGTTAAGACAGTCCGTCCTCTTCTTTTCACCGAATTTTCGTGGCACTGCTTGTTGAGTGGCGGAACTCAATGCTGGGCTGGACCTTATTGCCAGAGCGAAGAAATGAAACCTAAACTAATTTTCCCTAAATACACATAATAATAAAAAAGAAGCGGGCAGAGCCGCGCGGGATTTAAAATAAGTAATTTTTCATTCTAAAATAAAATTTATTTCTTCCACTAGGTTCTGTATACAAAACGCAAGGTGTAAAAACAAAACATAATGTAAAAAAAAGTACATGCTACCATTTAAATAATATTTTGGTTTTAAAATATAATACAACAGACCAATATATGTACAAAACGAACATGATTATTTGTTAATAAGAAAACTTGTCACAAACAAAAAGTATAAACGAATGCATAAAAAGACCAGAAACTGGATTAACTAAATTTATAAAATAGTAAGGAAACATAATTACGGAAGAATTATTAAGGATTTTTAAAGACCCATTTCGATTCTAATAATAAGTCAATTATTTCTTATTACATTATAGTATTAAAAAGATTTTTAGCAAACAATTTAAGGATGTTTTGATGATATAACGTATATTTTAAATTAAAAAAACTACTTCTTCACGGTAGATTCTAAGGCGGTATACGCTGAATAGGTAGATTTTAGAATCATCATTAGACAATTAAAATTTAACTTGGCGATTCCACCAGCTGACAACATCAGGGTTTTCTGAGATAATATCAACATAAGCAAAATAGTCTTTTGGTTTTTAATACTAAAATTCTCCCATTTGCAATTGTATAGAGCTTCTTCGAAGTTATTGCAAGCGTCAATTAATTGTTGCCCAGCTAAGCAGTCCATGAGCGCGTGGATCAAAGAAAAAGGAAACTGTAGGTAAGTATGTCTAAGACCACCGAGCAATTCTGCGATTATAGAAAACGCCATAATACTGCACTCCAAAGCTAGTGTTGGACGGAATTCTCTGTCCAATTCGTGGACTAAATCAATAATGACAATATGAAATTTAACAATATCTCTCAAACGAATGCCAATAAATTCGTTGGTGATATTATCTTTGTCGTTAATGACATGTACTTTGTCAATATCACAGGTGATTTCATTGTAGAAATGTTGGCTGTCGAACCAAACGTTTCTTAGTTCTTCACTTAAAGCGTGCATTTGGGCTTCAGCGTAACCGACTATGACGATCACGTATATAGCCACGCTCACCATTGTGTAAACACCGAAACCTGTGGTGACAGTAGTGACGAGTAAGGCTATTTCATAATTAGGTGGCTCTAACATCGGAACTAAACCTGAAACAGTAAAGAATGCTATAAATGGTAGAACTCAATGTGGTTTGCTAGTAACCGTAGTATGAAAATAATTAATCCTCTCGAATCGATCGAATCCAATGCGAATCGAACCCACAATCAATGCGGCCACAATCAGATGCTGCGTCACTACAGTGTCGTCGTAAAGAAAGAAATATGTAAGTTTAATTGTTTTTTTTAAATTGTTGTCACAGTTTAATTGAAATTAGACTTTATTATCCGTGTATGTAATATTCTATAATAATTGGTCTAATTCTAATTGAGATGATTATACCATTGTAAAGTTAAAGTGAATGAGTGCATTAGAACCTATAATTCTCAAAATAAAACTAATCTATAAAACGTATTATATTTTTTTTAAATATTCTTATTTAGAATTAAGTCTCAATATCTAGAATTAGCCTAGTTTCATTTTAAATGTACTTTATTTTCTTATAATTATATAAATAATTTTATTACCATAAATTAGATAAATTTCATTTGTAAAATGTCTACCAGGCGTGAGGAGAGGAATCATTAGATAAACGAGGCCGTCTACCACGAGGGACACCCAGATAATAGCAGCTCGCCTCTTGACTTCCCTAAGTCTTTTTAGAAGGTTTTTAGCGAATCTTGTATCTGCTATAACTTGAGCATCACATTTTAGAAATTTTTCAACAGTATCTTTAATTTCTTTCCTGTTTAAAATAAAAATGTATAATTACTAACTATTACGCCGTCTTCGTGAGGTTAAAACGACCAACAGTTATCACACGTGACAGATTCTTTTTATTATCTTCCTCGATGAATCTGCTTTTCAATAAGAAAATATTTTCTGACTAGTAGTTTCTGAGATTAGCGCGTTCAGTCAAATTAACAGTCTACAGCTTTATAATATTAATATAGATGCTACTACATTACAAAATATTATTCGAAAATCTAGGGTTAAAATCTAAATCTAGTTTTGTTTGATTAGATTTAAGAAAAAAAATATATATTACTTACGCATATAATTTCATAAAGATGAATTTTGTGAGACAAATAGCACTACAAGAACTTAAAGCGAGTACTACGACCACTTCAGTCCACATAGCAGCCCTGCCATAGTAGAAAAATACCATCCACACCATTGATATAGTATATACGTAGAAGTAGCCCAAACCAGCAATTGAAGTCATAATGTAAAAGATGAAGGAAATAGCTAAAAGTATATGTAATTTATATATAAATAATTTGTAACGTAAAATTTTGAGAATCTTTTTTAGGGTTCCATATCTTTTAAGCAAAAAAGGAACCTTTATAAAATCACTTTGTTGTTCGTCTGTATTTATGTGTGTCTGTTTGTTTGTCAAGAGCCTTTATCTCAGGAACGCTTAAGGATATTGGGTTGAAAATTAAACCATTTACTCAGATCTACGGTCCTGTCGGCTGTGGTATCGTAAAAATATTAGTGCGACGAGACTTAATATTTAACTCATTTATTATATATTTAATTAATTTAAGGTTATTTATTCGCTACAAAACAATAATGAAAAATAATTTCACAATGTATTTGTAGCGATTAAATTTAGGATGCTGATATAGCGTGTTTACAAATATAGTTTATAAATAATATTAATGAGTGTGAAATTTAGATATACATTTTTTTCTCGGGACTGTAGGGGAGTCCCTAGATTTTCTGAAAAAAATGTATATCTAAATTTTCTAAAATAAAGATATGGCCATTTATACAACAAAAAACGTGTATTTCGACACTATAACGGGAATCACAATTCAAAGAGTACTTACGGTTGACCGAGAATTATGAAATATGGCCTCTAGCATCTACAGGTACTAGTTCAGAAAAAAAATAGAAAACGATACATTTGTGGTTAAAACCTAAGAAATAATGGCTTTAAATGGGGGACAAAATTTGGTATTAACGCCGCAAGTAAGGTATCAGATGAAAGGGCTTCTGGCTTAGCCTGCATTTCCTAGCGTAGCCTCAAGAAAAACTTGAACTTTCTGAGTCCGGTTGTTACGTCTGTACTTCGAGTAGTTTCATCTGTATAAATTATTTGCACCATTATGGCACAGTGGAATATTTTGACTATAAACGCGACGATTATGCCTTCGTTCCCTCCTTGGGGAATACATAACTTATTTCCATTTCCAAGCAAGAAGGAAGTATGAATATGTCTTACAAGTGATAAAATACAGTAAATACAGCAAAACTAACGTTTTGTTTTTTTATAAATATCAATGGTAATAATCCTCAGTAATATGGAGACGTTATCAATTGTTGTTGGAAAATCGTGATGATTTAGACTAAAAGTTTTAAGTGTTTCCACCATCTTGTACCATGAGTTCGTCTTCATGTTCCACTTCTGAAATTAATAAGTATCAATCAGAATGAAAGTATAATAGTACTTAAAAAGTAATAAGCAGTATAGTTTTATAAAATGTATTACAGTGTGGCCAATATGGCGATGTGAGACGACGACTAGTATACGTGATGGTTTTAGGTTTGATCTCTACTCGGAAGAAAGAATTATTTTCATGACAAGACAAAGTGCGGCGCCGAATTCTTCCACACAGTGGCTTTGCATTAGATTTCCTTTTCCTATTCTCCGTATATGCGGGATTCGGCGTGAGTGAGAAAAATAAACTGTTAAAAATTAGTAGAACTTGGACAATAGTGATTAAACTTTACCAACTTCTTTTAGTAAATGCCCCAAGATTAGAAATTTGCGGGAATTTTGTAAGTACAGTTTGAGTTTTAACAAACAATTGGTCATTGGTGGTCATTAAGAATCGATTGTGTACTCACGATAACATTTACGTAGAACCCATTACTACTTCATAAATCATTACTAAAATGACTATTTCCTAATAGAGTTATTTTATACACGACCGTTTATTGAATTAACTAAGTTTTTAGTTTTCAATGTTTTGTTGTTTGATATTGTTTATAAGTTATTATTTGTGTCATGATAAAATAAAACTTCAAGATTGTATGATTATAAAATAGACCAAAATTTTAATATTTAGGATTCTGCAATGTAAGTTGACCCTCTCAAGCAGCTACGTAATCTTCGCAATTTTTCAATAATCTATATATATAAAAGGACTTGTGCTGACTGACTGAGGTAAGACGCACGCAGAGCCGTAACCGCTGATGGTAGAAACGTGAAACTTGAGCAAATGTTTATTTTCATATTCTGGACATCCACTAAGAAGGGAATTTTAAAAATTTTAACCCTAAAGGGATGAAATAGGGGTTGAAAGTTTGTATGGAAAAAAAATTTAATCTGCACCGATTTTTATAAAATTTGAAATTCAGACTCTGAAAAATATTTCATTGAACACGTGTTTCATGGTTTTTAAGAATTCACCCCCTAAGGGTTCAAATAAGGGGTTGAAAGTTTATATGGAAAAATCTTTAAATTGCNATTGCTACGACGGCGTGCGAAACGCTATCATGCAGCTGTAGCCTAGTAGATTTAGTGTTAACCACTATAACGGTCGCGTTGGTCAGACCCTGAGACTCATGAATTGTCAGCACCTTCGAGCCTGTTTCTCCTCCCCATCCCTGCGCGATCAGAGATTCTTTCTCCTCCTGCGTAAATGTGAGATACAGTGTGTATTTTAGATCTCCCGGTACTGGTGTCATTTTGATATCCTTCATAGAAAGGGACCGTACTACCCTCTTAGACGAGTATATACCAGGATATATCTCTCGCAGGGCGTAGGCGACGTCCATGGGACTTCTGTGAGTACACACTAAATTTTGGTTCATGGAAAGTTGTGGCGGTTTACGGTAAATCATTTCGAAAAGATTCTCTCGGTCTATATAGGGTAGCTGATTTACATCTCCAATTAAAAGAATTTCCTCGGCTCCGGAGATTCTTCCTGCCATCACTATCGCTCCAAAGTGGTTCATTAAAGCTTCGTCGACTATCAAGCGGTTACACTTGTCTGATTCTCGTCGTGCTCCGTTTACCAGCATTGAAGACATAGTGCGGATTTTATTTTTAACCAAGTTCCCTATACGTTCCGAGAGCCTCTCTCGAAGTTCATTAGCTGCTTCCGTCGTACTTGTTACGACTGTATCCCTAGCAATGTCAAATTGTTTTACTATCCACGTTGTCTTACCACACCCGGGAACACCGTTTACCCATACCATCTTGGGCACCTTCCACGTAGAAAATGCTGTAGATTCCAGAGTGTTATCGAGGCGTAGAGCCATTTCCAGCATTCTTTCCTCCAGCATAATCCTGGTACATTTAGCAGTAACCACCATGGGATCATTGGCAGGCGTGTTGAATTTAAGGTATCCAGTTCTCCTGGTCTCTTCTTCATTCAACTCGACAAATCCAGATGTTGCATTGTATGCTGCCATGTAATTGCCTTTCATGCTTCCCGCGATGGTCTGGCCGCTATCGCTATTGTAAATCGCGCCTTCTGCCTCTTTAAGTTTTACTCCCAAAATTGAGTATCCACCTTGAAAAGCAAGTATAATTTCCTTGCACGTTCTTAACTTGACTTGTTTGGTAGCTTTCAGAACTGCAAGGAATTCCAGCATGGCGTTCTTGTAGTGGTCCTTGTGCTCTCGAATTGGTAAGAAGTCTGGTGGTTGTACAATATCCATTGCCGCCTTCGTAGGTTTTGGCCGGGATTTTATCGCTGGAACTTCAGTCGATTTCCTTGTAAACTCCTCCAGTGCTACCGCCTGTCTGTCATCCGCACGAAGTTTCCTTCTGCAAACAAAAAAATCGTAACCATGCGGACGCTGCAAACTACGTTTGCAGCGTCCGCATGGTTACGATTTCTCCAGATAGATGTGAAATAATTAAACATTATTTTATTAAATACGACTTTTTGCAAACAAAACCAAATCAGTTCCCAAAACATTTAAATTACGATTTATTTAATACACAACAGTAAAATAGAGACCGTCGTATGGCGGGTGCACAAGGGTGTGACTGTAACGCGATGATTGTGGTGTCGATCCCATTCGAGTTAATGAAAATTGTTTATTAATATTTTCATTTCTTCGCTCTGACACCAAGACAAAAACCCGGCGCTGGCAAAAGGTAAAATTCGGCTGAAAGTGGAGAACGGAGTGTTTTAGTTCTACTAGGTTCCGTTTGCCCACCCTGCTGTATGCAGGATTCAGCGTGAAGCTGATTGAATTTAATATTTTTTTTTATTTCTTAGTATAAATAACCAAACCAAAAAAATATCCAGTTTTAAAGTTCTGTGCTTCAAAAGCAAAAAAACGAAACCCTCATAGGATCACTTTGTTATCCGTCTGTCAAGACCATTTTAATTGAGATCGCGTCTAGCTAGGTATGAAGGTGAAATAAATTTCAAGTATACCGTTCCATGGAGCCCAGAAATTAAACTTCTAATATAACGCAGTCAAAAGATTATCAAAGCATTTATGTCTCGTTTTTAAATCACTTTGATCAATTCGCAGCGTAATTGATACCTACAGTGTACTTCCCGTAGTCCTATAGTTATAAAATTTAGGACGAAGTAACGACGATTTTACAATAGAAATAAAGAAAAAAAAACCTAAAAATAAAAATATATTTGTAGTTCATTTCATACAAAATATGTGTATATGCGCGCAAACTTTAGTTTGCCAAATATTTACCAATCACAATACTGAAATTGGTATAAAACCATCGGTGAACGAGTCCGACTCGCGTTTGGCTGGTTTTTTCTTAAATACACTTAAATAAACATTAGAATATTTCAAGCCGCACGGGGGCAGCTAGTATTAGATACAATATAATATAATTGTAATATGTTTATTTCTCCTAATCTTCACACATCTCTAGCATAATATGGACATAAAGGCAAGCTGATATTTCTCTTAATTTTTACCACAATGAGGCCGTCAGGGCGCAGCTTCACATCATCTGAGTGTATTTAATTGTGAGTACAATTCCTATTAGGAGAAATTAATTATTTTGATTTTCTCATTTTGGTATCAGGACAAAGTGCGGTGTTGAGTTCTGCCACTCAACACGCAATGTTCCGAAAATTGGGCGGGATATGGAAAACGATCTTATTTCTAGGTTCCATTTGCTTACGCTGCTTGTTGTGGAATACAGTGTGAAGGGACACTGGGCCATGGGATGAGATATGTGTGGGTCTAACCTTAGTCTCATGCACAGTCACATGTGCTACAAAATTTGTGTACATGTAAATTTTTGTACAAGTTATTGGAAATTTTGGTAAATTTTAAATAAAAATTATATTTCACGGATCCTTTACGATTGATCTTTTTTTCTACCTATAAGGAGATATGTAGAGTGTAACGCATTTGATGAATCAATGGTTATTTTGGAGTAGGAGGCCTCAGTACCTACACATTTCTTGATTGATTTTCAGTGGTTCAGCAGATATTTAAGAAATTGTAATTTTTTGGAAACAAAAACAGATGTTTGAAGAAAATAGGCAAATTCAGTCCCAATGTTGAGTATCATATAATAATTTAAAATCGATCGTCATATAATAATTTAAAACTGTCTCAAACAGAAATCTTCGAAATAATATCGAAACAAAAAACTTTTTAATTAAGCTAAATTTTATTTAAAACTTTCAAGGGCTAAAATGAAAAATAGTTCCTCGTGATTTTTTTCCAGAAGCCATTTTAAAAACTACTATAGTATTTAAAATAATCTCAAGTTTCATACGGCTAGCTCCACGACAATGTGTTAAGAAATGAACTCGAAACGGTAAAAATCTGAATCCAATGAGGAGAACTATACCCAACAATCGGTAAATAAAGGTGGAAGAAGAAAAGATTTTTTTAATAGAAAAGACAAGGCAAACGACCGTTTGCGCCATCTGATGGTAATAAAAATATGGAAATTTCTATTACTATTACTTTTTTTTTTTTTAGCTTCACGCTGTATCCCGCACACAGCAGGGTAGGCAGAGGGAACCTAGTGTTAAGACACTCCGTTCCCCACTTTCTGCCGAATTCTGGAGGCATTGCGTGTTGAACTCAACGCCGCGCTTAACCTCGACACCTCGACTCGACACGAGCGAAGAAATGGAAATATAAATTTAAGTAAATATTTCATCTCCTCGAGTGGACCTCGTGCCGCTGCGCCACGACCGGCCTCACAACTATTACTTAATTAAATTACATATTTTGTGCAACATGAGTGAATTCGTTCGCAGTAGACGTAACTTATCCACTTTGATAATACACCATCTAGTGCTTCATGCAGTGTGCTTACAAATGTAATGGCATGTCAGTGTGAGGTCAAAGGAAACTCTTTCAAATATGGGCTATGTACATTACGTGCTTGGATCAGGTGTATGGAGATGATACTCCATATTTCAAACAATTTATCTTTCAGAAAGTGGTCTGCAACAACAACCGAGAATAAAGAAAGTCTTGAGGATAAAAAAAAGCTAGTGCAGACGTTTTCGTGAGGAACTCGAATTGAATGTAGGCAAACCACAACAAAATACTGGTAATAGCAATGATGGAAACACGACTATTTACATAAGTAGCAGAAATTTGTAATCTCGCTAAAGGGAGGTACTAGCAACAAAAATAAGTCGTAATAAGCTTATAAGAATTTCGACGTAGCCCGATAAGAATGTATGGCTTAGTTAGTCAGAGCTTGGACGGTTTCCAAAAGGTGCGGGTTCAAATCCTGCAGTGTTCAAATCACTTTTTTGTTTAAAAGCCTAGATTTAGTTGGCACTTATTTATGACGATTTCTAACTTTGTATTTTTTTTATTAAACAACTCATGATTTTTATTAACAACTTTTATTAAAACAAAGTTAAATTAAAACTTAACTTAATTTCACGCTTTATCCCTAGCGGGGTAGTTTGAGAGGACGGAGCGCCAAACGCTACGGTCTCTACATACCTCTTTCACCTCGTCCACTGTCATCAGCCTCTTCATATATGTCCTCCGGGGTCCTCGTGCTTTTTACGTGACCTTTCTCCAGTATCTTTGATACTGTGTTTTTGAAGGTCAACCGAGGTCTCCCCATATCTCTCTTACCACTCACTTTACCATCATAAATCTTTTTTGCCATTCTTTCATCACTCATTCGTTCAACGCGCCCAGCCACCCAGCTGAGCACGTTCTTCTTCATTATCATCGTGACATCCTCGCTAGTACCTGCAATTTTCTGTATCTCTTCATTACGGATTCGATCAGCTAAGCTGACTCCGAATATCCTACGAAGAGATCACATCTCCACGGCATTCATCTTTCTGTCATCCTACTTCTGTAGTACCCACGTTTCGCTGTCGTATAACAGCGTCGGTACCAACACTGCATTGTGTATGGCCAAAAGCGCAGCTGTACTGACGTTTCGCCTTCTCAATAATGCAGCTAAGGCTCCGTGAACCCTGTTACCGGCAGCAATATGCCTTTCCACATCCAGCTCGTATCTGCCATTGTAACTGATATCCCAAACACCTTTGAATATGTAATTCAATAAATAATGCCTTGGCTCGTGATGTGTCTAGTGGTTAGAACCGTTTATAGTTGTGATCGTGAAGAACCCAAAATCTTTTAGAGATTCAGAGGTAACAGTATTAAGAATTTTATATTATGCCATTAGAAGGTATCGCTTTAAGATATTTGCCATCAGAAGTTGTTCTTGTGTCAGTTATTTAGATAACTGGAAACTCGACAATATGACATTGTCATAACTCAAAGCTCGTCCGAAGAAAAGCCAAGAGCGCGTCCTATCTTCCTCTCCACTATAACTGCGAACTAGTTATAATAAAAGGAAGAAAGAGTACGGGC